>CAKAJN010000180.1:0-27899 GCA_916613615.1 Steromphala cineraria
CCTTCACAGACATTCATTGCATTTTCTACCAAAAACATGACTTTCAAAATTTTGATTAAAAATGGGCAGAAAATGTTCGTAAAGGTGTAGCGAGCATGTAGAGATACGCACAAATTGATTTCTAAGACCTTTTATTTTGACGTATATTGAAAAATCTGAATTTAGGTTATACAGATATAGGCCTGGCATTTTTCATCAAAAACATGACTTTCAATATTTTGATTGAAAATGGGCAGAAACTGTTCTTAAAGGTGTACCAAGCATGTAGAGATTTGCAAAAAATGATTTTTAAGACCTTTTATTTTCACTTAAAATGACCAGTGTTAAGTGAACAAGGGAGGGAACCCTTCACAGACATTCATTGCATTTTCTACCAAAAACATGACTTTCAAAATTTTGATTAAAAATGGGCAGAAACTGTTCGTAAAGGTGTAGCGAGCATGTAGAGATACGCACAAATTGATTTCTAAGACCTTTTATTTTGACGTATATTGAAAAATCTGAATTTAGGTTATACAGATATAGGCCTGGCATTTTTCATCAAAAACATGACTTTCAATATTTTGATTGAAAATAGGCAGAAACTGTTCTTAAAGGTGTACCAAGCATGTAGAGATTTGCAAAAAATGATTTTTAAGACCTTTTATTTTCACTTAAAATGACCAGTGTAAAGTGAACAAGGGAGGGAACCCTTCACAGACATTCATTGCATTTTCTACCAAAAACATGACTTTCAAAATTTTGATTAAAAATGGGCAGAAACTGTTCGTAAAGGTGTAGCGAGCATGTAGAGACACGCACAAATTGATTTCTAAGACCTTTTATTTTGACGCATATTGAAAAATCTGAATTTAGGTTATACAGATATAGGCCTGGCATTTTTCATCAAAAACATGACTTTCAATATTTTGATTGAAAATGGGCAGAAACTGTTCTTAAAGGTGTACCAAGCATGTAGAGATTTGCAAAAAATGATTTTTAAGACCTTTTATTTTCACTTAAAATGACCAGTGTAAAGTGAACAAGGGAGGGAACCCTTCACAGACATTCATTGCATTTTCTACCAAAAACATGACTTTCAAAATTTTGATTAAAAATGGGCAGAAACTGTTCGTAAAGGTGTAGCGAGCATGTAGAGATACGCACAAATTGATTTCTAAGACCTTTTATTTTGACGTATATTGAAAAATCTGAATTTAGGTTATACAGATATAGGCCTGGCATTTTTCATCAAAAACATGACTTTCAATATTTTGATTGAAAATGGGCAGAAACTGTTCTTAAAGGTGTACCAAGCATGTAGAGATTTGCAAAAAATGATTTTTAAGACCTTTTATTTTCACTTAAAATGACCAGTGTTAAGTGAACAAGGGAGGGAACCCTTCACAGACATTCATTGCATTTTCTACCAAAAACATGACTTTCAAATTTTTGATTAAAAATGGGCAGAAACTGTTCGTAAAGGTGTAGCGAGCATGTAGAGATACGCACAAATTGATTTCTAAGACCTTTTATTTTGACGTATATTGAAAAATCTGAATTTAGGTTATACAGATATAGGCCTGGCATTTTTCATCAAAAACATGACTTTCAATATTTTGATTGAAAATGGGCAGAAACTGTTCTTAAAGGTGTACCAAGCATGTAGAGATTTGCAAAAAATGATTTTTAAGACCTTTTATTTTCACTTAAAATGACCAGTGTAAAGTGAACAAGGGAGGGAACCCTTCACAGACATTCATTGCATTTTCTACCAAAAACATGACTTTCAAAATTTTGATTAAAAATGGGCAGAAACTGTTCGTAAAGGTGTAGCGAGCATGTAGAGACACGCACAAATTGATTTCTAAGACCTTTTATTTTGACGCATATTGAAAAATCTGAATTTAGGTTATACAGATATAGGCCTGGCATTTTTCATCAAAAACATGACTTTCAATATTTTGATTGAAAATGGGCAGAAACTGTTCTTAAAGGTGTACCAAGCATGTAGAGATTTGCAAAAAATGATTTTTAAGACCTTTTATTTTCACTTAAAATGACCAGTGTAAAGTGAACAAGGGAGGGAACCCTTCACAGACATTCATTGCATTTTCTACCAAAAACATGACTTTCAAAATTTTGATTAAAAATGGGCAGAAACTGTTCGTAAAGGTGTAGCGAGCATGTAGAGATACGCACAAATTGATTTCTAAGACCTTTTATTTTGACGTATATTGAAAAATCTGAATTTAGGTTATACAGATATAGGCCTGGCATTTTTCATCAAAAACATGACTTTCAATATTTTGATTGAAAATGGGCAGAAACTGTTCTAAAAGGTGTACCAAGCATGTAGAGATTTGCAAAAAATGATTTTTAAGACCTTTTATTTTCACTTAAAATGACCAGTGTAAAGTGAACAAGGGAGGGAACCCTTCACAGACATTCATTGCATTTTCTACCAAAAACATGACTTTCAAATTTTTGATTAAAAATGGGCAGAAACTGTTCGTAAAGGTGTAGCGAGCATGTAGAGATACGCACAAATTGATTTCTAAGACCTTTTATTTTGACGTATATTGAAAAATCTGAATTTAGGTTATACAGATATAGGCCTGGCATTTTCATCAAAAACATGACTTTCAATATTTTGATTGAAAATGGGCAGAAACTGTTCTTAAAGGTGTACCAAGCATGTAGAGATTTGCAAAAAATGATTTTTAAGACCTTTTATTTTCACTTAAAATGATCAGTGTTAAGTGAACAAGGGAGGGAACCCTTCACAGACATTCATTGCATTTTCTACCAAAAACATGACTTTCAAAATTTTGATTAAAAATGGGCAGAAACTGTTCGTAAAGGTGTAGCGAGCATGTAGAGATACGCACAAATTGATTTCTAAGACCTTTTATTTTGACGTATATTGAAAAATCTGAATTTAGGTTATACAGATATAGGCCTGGCATTTTTCATCAAAAACATGACTTTCAATATTTTGATTGAAAATGGGCAGAAACTGTTCTTAAAGGTGTACCAAGCATGTAGAGATTTGCAAAAAATGATTTTTAAGACCTTTTATTTTCACTTAAAATGACCAGTGTTAAGTGAACAAGGGAGGGAACCCTTCACAGACATTCATTGCATTTTCTACCAAAAACATGACTTTCAAAATTTTGATTAAAAATGGGCAGAAACTGTTCGTAAAGGTGTAGCGAGCATGTAGAGATACGCACAAATTGATTTCTAAGACCTTTTATTTTGACGTATATTGAAAAATCTGAATTTAGGTTATACAGATATAGGCCTGGCATTTTCATCAAAAACATGACTTTCAATATTTTGATTGAAAATGGGCAGAAACTGTTCGTAAAGGTGTACCAAGCATGTAGAGATTTGCAAAAAATGATTTTTAAGACCTTTTATTTTCACTTAAAATGATCAGTGTTAAGTGAACAAGGGAGGGAACCCTTCACAGACATTCATTGCATTTTCTACCAAAAACATGACTTTCAAAATTTTGATTAAAAATGGGCAGAAACTGTTCGTAAAGGTGTAGCGAGCATGTAGAGATACGCACAAATTGATTTCTAAGACCTTTTATTTTGACGTATATTGAAAAATCTGAATTTAGGTTATACAGATATAGGCCTGGCATTTTTCATCAAAAACATGACTTTCAATATTTTGATTGAAAATGGGCAGAAACTGTTCTTAAAGGTGTACCAAGCATGTAGAGATTTGCAAAAAATGATTTTTAAGACCTTTTATTTTCACTTAAAATGACCAGTGTTAAGTGAACAAGGGAGGGAACCCTTCACAGACATTCATTGCATTTTCTACCAAAAACATGACTTTCAAAATTTTGATTAAAAATGGGCAGAAACTGTTCGTAAAGGTGTAGCGAGCATGTAGAGATACGCACAAATTGATTTCTAAGACCTTTTATTTTGACGTATATTGAAAAATCTGAATTTAGGTTATACAGATATAGGCCTGGCATTTTTCATCAAAAACATGACTTTCAATATTTTGATTGAAAATGGGCAGAAACTGTTCTTAAAGGTGTACCAAGCATGTAGAGATTTGCAAAAAATGATTTTTAAGACCTTTTATTTTCACTTAAAATGACCAGTGTTAAGTGAACAAGGGAGGGAACCCTTCACAGACATTCATTGCATTTTCTACCAAAAACATGACTTTCAAAATTTTGATTAAAAATGGGCAGAAACTGTTCGTAAAGGTGTAGTGAGCCTGTACACCTTTAAGAACAGTTTCTGCCCATTTTCAATCAAAATATTGAAAGTCATGTTTTTGATGAACAATGCCAGGCCTATATCTGTATAACCTAAATTCAGATTTTTCAATATACGTCAAAATAAAAGGTCTTAGAAATCAATTTGTGCGTATCTCTACATGCTCGCTACACCTTTACGAACAGTTTCTGCCCATTTTTAATCAAAATTTTGAAAGTCATGTTTTTGGTAGAAAATGCAATGAATGTCTGTGAAGGGTTCCCTCCCTTGTTCACTTAACACTGGTCATTTTAAGTGAAAATAAAAGGTCTTAAAAATCATTTTTTGCAAATCTCTACATGCTTGGTACACCTTTAGGAACAGTTTCTGCCCATTTTCAATCAAAATATTGAAAGTCATGTTTTTGATGAAAAATGCCAGGCCTATATCTGTATAACCTAAATTCAGATTTTCAATATACGTCAAAATAAAAGGTCTTAGAAATCAATTTGTGCGTATCTCTACATGCTCGCTACACCTTTACGAACAGTTTCTGCTCATTTTTAATCAAAATTTTGAAAGTCATGTTTTTGGTAGAAAATGCAATGAATGTCTGTGAAGGGTTCCCTCCCTTGTTCACTTAACACTGGTCATTTTAAGTGAAAATAAAAGGTATTAAAAATGATTTTTTGCAAATCTCTACATGCTTGGTACACCTTTAAGAACAGTTTCTGCCCATTTTCAATCAAAATATTGAAAGTCATGTTTTTGATGAAAAATGCCAGGCCTATATCTGTATAACCTAAATTCAGATTTTTCAATATACGTCAAAATAAAAGGTCTTAGAAATCAATTTGTGCGTATCTCTACATGCTCGCTACACCTTTACGAACAGTTTCTGCCCATTTTTAATCAAAATTTTGAAAGTCATGTTTTTGGTAGAAAATGCAATGAATGTCTGTGAAGGGTTCCCTCCCTTGTTCACTTAACACTGGTCATTTTAAGTGAAAATAAAAGGTCTTAAAAATCATTTTTTGCAAATCTCTACATGCTTGGTACACCTTTAAGAACAGTTTCTGCCCATTTTCAATCAAAATATTGAAAGTCATGTTTTTGATGAAAAATGCCAGGCCTATATCTGTATAACCTAAATTCAGATTTTTCAATATACGTCAAAATAAAAGGTCTTAGAAATCAATTTGTGCGTATCTCTACATGCTCGCTACACCTTTACGAACAGTTTCTGCCCATTTTTAATCAAAATTTTGAAAGTCATGTTTTTGGTAGAAAATGCAATGAATGTCTGTGAAGGGTTCCCTCCCTTGTTCACTTAACACTGGTCATTTTAAGTGAAAATAAAAGGTCTTAAAAATCATTTTTTGCAAATTTCTACATGCTTGGTACACCTTTAAGAACAGTTTCTGCCCATTTTCAATCAAAATATTGAAAGTCATGTTTTTGATGAAAAATGCCAGGCCTATATCTGTATAACCTAAATTCAGATTTTTCAATATACGTCAAAATAAAAGGTCTTAGAAATCAATTTGTGCGTATCTCTACATGCTCGCTACACCTTTACGAACAGTTTCTGCCAATTTTTAATCAAAATTTTGAAAGTCATGTTTTTGGTAGAAAATGCAATGAATGTCTGTAAAGGGTTCCCTCCCTTGTTCACTTAACACTGGTCATTTTAAGTGAAAATAAAAGGTCTTAAAATGATTTTTTTGCAAATCTCTACATGCTTGGTACACCTTTAGGAACAGTTTCTGCCCATTTTCAATCAAAATATTGAAAGTTATGTTTTTGATGAAAAATGCCAGGCCTATATCTTTATAACCTAAATTCAGATTTTTCAATATACGTCAAAATAAAAGGTCTTAGAAATCAATTTGTGCGTATCTCTACATGCTCGCTACACCTTTACGAATAGTTTCTGCCCATTTTTAATCAAAATTTTGAAAGTCATGTTTTTGGTAGAAAATGCAATGAATGTCTGTGAAGGGTTCCCTCCCTTGTTCACTTAACACTGGTCATTTTAAGTGAAAATAAAAGGTCTTAAAATGATTTTTTTGCAAATCTCTACATGCTTGGTACACCTTTAGGAACAGTTTCTGCCCATTTTCAATCAAAATATTGAAAGTCATGTTTTTGATGAAAAATGCCAGGCCTATATCTGTATAACCTAAATTCAGATTTTTCAATATACGTCAAAATAAAAGGTCTTAGAAATCAATTTGTGCGTATCTCTACATGCTCGCTACACCTTTACGAACAGTTTCTGCCCATTTTTAATCAAAATTTTGAAAGTCATGTTTTTGGTAGAAAATGCAATGAATGTCTGTGAAGGGTTCCCTCCCTTGTTCACTTAACACTGGTCATTTTAAGTGTAAATAAAAGGTCTTAAAAATGATTTTTTGCAAATCTCTACATGCTTGGTACACCTTTAAGAACAGTTTCTGCCCATTTTCAATCAAAATATTGAAAGTCATGTTTTTGATGAAAAATGCCAGGCCTATATCTGTATAACCTAAACTCAGATTTTTCAATATACGTCAAAATAAAAGGTCTTAGAAATCAATTTGTGCGTATCTCTACATGCTCGCTACACCTTTACGAACAGTTTCTGCCCATTTTTAATCAAAATTTTGAAAGTCATGTTTTTGGTAGAAAATGCAATGAATGTCTGTGAAGGGTTCCCTCCCTTGTTCACTTAACACTGGTCATTTTAAGTGAAAATAAAAAGTCTTAAAAATCATTTTTTGCAAATCTCTACATGCTTGGTACACCTTTAGGAACAGTTTCTGCCCATTTTCAATCAAAATATTGAAAGTCATGTTTTTGATGAAAAATGCCAGGCCTATATCTGTATAACCTAAATTCAGATTTTTCAATATACGTCAAAATAAAAGGTCTTAGAAATCAATTTGTGCGTATCTCTACATGCTCACTACACCTTTACGAACAGTTTCTGCCCATTTTTAATCAAAATTTTGAAAGTCATGTTTTTGGTAGAAAATGCAATGAATGTCTGTGAAGGGTTCCCTCCCTTGTTCACTTAACACTGGTCATTTTAAGTGAAAATAAAAGGTCTTAAAAATCATTTTTTGCAAATCTCTACATGCTTGGTACACCTTTAAGAACAGTTTCTGCCCATTTTCAATCAAAATATTGAAAGTCATGTTTTTGATGAAAAATGCCAGGCCTATATCTGTATAACCTAAATTCAGATTTTTCAATATACGTCAAAATAAAAGGTCTTAGAAATCAATTTGTGCGTATCTCTACATGCTCGCTACACCTTTACGAACAGTTTCTGCCCATTTTTAATCAAAATTTTGAAAGTCATGTTTTTGGTAGAAAATGCAATGAATGTCTGTGAAGGGTTCCCTCCCTTGTTCACTTAACACTGGTCATTTTAAGTGAAAATAAAAGGTCTTAAAAAATGACTTTTTGCAAATCTCTACATGCTTGGTACACATTTAAGAACAGTTTCTGCCCATTTTCAATCAAAATATTGAAAGTCATGTTTTTGATGAAAAATGCCAGGCCTATATCTGTATAACCTAAATTCAGATTTTTCAATATACGTCAAAATAAAAGGTCTTAGAAATCAATTTGTGCGTATCTCTACATGCTCGCTACACCTTTACGAACAGTTTCTGCCCATTTTTAATCAAAATTTTGAAAGTCATGCTTTTGGTAGAAAATGCAATGAATGTCTGTGAAGGGTTCCCTCCCTTGTTCACTTAACACTGGTCATTTTAATTGAAAATAAAAGGTCTTAAAAATCATTTTTTGCAAATCTCTACATGCTTGGTACACCTTTAAGAACAGTTTCTGCCCATTTTCAATCAAAATATTGAAAGTCATGTTTTTGATGAAAAATGCCAGGCCTATATCTGTATAACCTAAATTCAGATTTTTCAATATACGTCAAAATAAAAGGTCTTAGAAATCAATTTGTGCGTATCTCTACATGCTCGCTACACCTTTACGAACAGTTTCTGCCCATTTTTAATCAAAATTTTGAAAGTCATGTTTTTGGTAGAAAATGCAATGAATGTCTGTGAAGGGTTCCCTCCCTTGTTCACTTAACACTGGTCATTTTAAGTGAAAATATAAGGTCTTAAAAATGATTTTTTGCAAATCTCTACATGCTTGGTACACCTTTAGGAACAGTTTCTGCCCATTTTCAATCAAAATATTGAAAGTCATGTTTTTGATGAAAAATGCCAGGCCTATATCTGTATAACCTAAATTCAGATTTTTCAATATACGTCAAAATAAAAGGTCTTAGAAATCAATTTGTGCGTATCTCTACATGCTCGCTACACCTTTACGAACAGTTTCTGCCCATTTTTAATCAAAATTTTGAAAGTCATGTTTTTGGTAGAAAATGCAATGAATGTCTGTGAAGGGTTCCCTCCCTTGTTCACTTAACACTGGTCATTTTAAGTGAAAATAAAAGGTCTTAAAAATCATTTTTTGCAAATCTCTACATGCTTGGTACACCTTTAAGAACAGTTTCTGCCCATTTTCAATCAAAATATTGAAAGTCATGTTTTTGATGAAAAATGCCAGGCCTATATCTGTATAACCTAAATTCAGATTTTTCAATATACGTCAAAATAAAAGGTCTTAGAAATCAATTTGTGCGTATCTCTACATGCTCGCTACACCTTTACGAACAGTTTCTGCCCATTTTTAATCAAAATTTTGAAAGTCATGTTTTTGGTAGAAAATGCAATGAATGTCTGTGAAGGGTTCCCTCCCTTGTTCACTTAACACTGGTCATTTTAAGTGAAAATAAAAGGTCTTAAAAATCATTTTTTGCAAATCTCTACATGCTTGGTACACCTTTAAGAACAGTTTCTGCCCATTTTCAATCAAAATATTGAAAGTCATGTTTTTGATGAAAAATGCCAGGCCTATATCTGTATAACCTAAATTCAGATTTTTCAATATACGTCAAAATAAAAGGTCTTAGAAATCAATTTGTGCGTATCTCTACATGCTCGCTACACCTTTACAAACAGTTTCTGCCCATTTTTAATCAAAATTTTGAAAGTCATGTTTTTGGTAGAAAATGCAATGAATGTCTGTGAAGGGTTCCCTCCCTTGTTCACTTAACACTGGTCATTTTAAGTGAAAATATAAGGTCTTAAAAAACATTTTTTGCAAATCTCTACATGCTTGGTACACCTTTAAGAACAGTTTCTGCCCATTTTCAATCAAAATATTGAAAGTCATGTTTTTGATGAAAAATGCCAGGCCTATATCTGTATAACCTAAATTCAGATTTTTCAATATACGTCAAAATAAAAGGTCTTAGAAATCAATTTGTGCGTATCTCTACATGCTCACTACACCTTTACAAACAGTTTCTGCCCATTTTTAATCAAAATTTTGAAAGTCATGTTTTTGGTAGAAAATGCAATGAATGTCTGTGAAGTGTTCCCTCCCTTGTTCACTTAACACTGGTCATTTTAAGTGAAAATAAAAGGTCTTAAAAATCATTTTTTGCAAATCTCTACATGCTTGGTACACCTTTAAGAACAGTTTCTGCCCATTTTCAATCAAAATATTGAAAGTCATGTTTTTGATGAAAAATGCCAGGCCTATATCTGTATAACCTAAATTCAGATTTTTCAATATACGTCAAAATAAAAGGTCTTAGAAATCAATTTGTGCGTATCTCTACATGCTCGCTACACCTTTACGAACAGTTTCTGCCCATTTTTAATCAAAATTTTGAAAGTCATGTTTTTGGTAGAAAATGCAATGAATGTCTGTGAAGGGTTCCCTCCCTTGTTCACTTAACACTGGTCATTTTAAGTGAAAATAAAAGGTCTTAAAAATCATTTTTTGCAAATCTCTACATGCTTGGTACACCTTTAAGAACAGTTTCTGCCCATTTTCAATCAAAATATTGAAAGTCATGTTTTTGATGAAAAATGCCAGGCCTATATCTGTATAACCTAAATTCAGATTTTTCAATATACGTCAAAATAAAAGGTCTTAGAAATCAATTTGTGCGTATCTCTACATGCTCACTACACCTTTACAAACAGTTTCTGCCCATTTTTAATCAAAATTTTGAAAGTCATGTTTTTGGTAGAAAATGCAATGAATGTCTGTGAAGGGTTCCCTCCCTTGTTCACTTAACACTGGTCATTTTAAGTGAAAATAAAAGGTCTTAAAAATCATTTTTTGCAAATCTCTACATGCTTGGTACACCTTTAAGAACAGTTTCTGCCCATTTTCAATCAAAATATGGAAAGTCATGTTTTTGATGAAAAATGCCAGGCCTATATCTGTATAACCTAAATTCAGATTTTTCAATATACGTCAAAATAAAAGGTCTTAGAAATCAATTTGTGCGTATCTCTACATGCTCGCTACACCTTTACGAACAGTTTCTGCCCATTTTTAATCAAAATTTTGAAAGTCATGTTTTTGGTAGAAAATGCAATGAATGTCTGTGAAGGGTTCCCTCCCTTGTTCACTTAACACTGGTCATTTTAAGTGAAAATAAAAGGTCTTAAAATGATTTTTTGCAAATCTCTACATGCTTGGTACACCTTTAAGAACAGTTTCTGCCCATTTTCAATCAAAATATTGAAAGTCATGTTTTTGATGAAAAATGCCAGGCCTATATCTGTATAACCTAAATTCAGATTTTTCAATATACGTCAAAATAAAAGGTCTTAGAAATCAATTTGTGCGTATCTCTACATGCTCACTACACCTTTACGAACAGTTTCTGCCCATTTTTAATCAAAATTTTGAAAGTCATGTTTTTGGTAGAAAATGCAATGAATGTCTGTGAAGGGTTCCCTCCCTTGTTAACTTAACACTGGTCATTTTAAGTGAAAATAAAAGGTCTTAAAAATCATTTTTTGCAAATCTCTACATGCATGGTACACCTTTAAGAACAGTTTCTGCCCATTTTCAATCAAAATATTGAAAGTCATGTTTTTGATGAAAAATGCCAGGCCTATATCTGTATAACCTAAATTCAGATTTTTCAATATACGTCAAAATAAAAGGTCTTAGAAATCAATTTGTGCGTATCTCTACATGCTCACTACACCTTTACAAACAGTTTCTGCCCATTTTTAATCAAAATTTTGAAAGTCATGTTTTTGGTAGAAAATGCAATGAATGTCTGTGAAGTGTTCCCTCCCTTGTTCACTTAACACTGGTCATTTTAAGTGAAAATAAAAGGTCTTAAAAATCATTTTTTGCAAATCTCTACATGCTTGGTACACCTTTAAGAACAGTTTCTGCCCATTTTCAATCAAAATATTGAAAGTCATGTTTTTGATGAAAAATGCCAGGCCTATATCTGTATAACCTAAATTCAGATTTTTCAATATACGTCAAAATAAAAGGTCTTAGAAATCAATTTGTGCGTATCTCTACATGCTCGCTACACCTTTACGAACAGTTTCTGCCCATTTTTAATCAAAATTTTGAAAGTCATGTTTTTGGTAGAAAATGCAATGAATGTCTGTGAAGGGTTCCCTCCCTTGTTCACTTAACACTGGTCATTTTAAGTGAAAATAAAAGGTCTTAAAAATCATTTTTTGCAAATCTCTACATGCTTGGTACACCTTTAAGAACAGTTTCTGCCCATTTTCAATCAAAATATTGAAAGTCATGTTTTTGATGAAAAATGCCAGGCCTATATCTGTATAACCTAAATTCAGATTTTTCAATATACGTCAAAATAAAAGGTCTTAGAAATCAATTTGTGCGTATCTCTACATGCTCACTACACCTTTACAAACAGTTTCTGCCCATTTTTAATCAAAATTTTGAAAGTCATGTTTTTGGTAGAAAATGCAATGAATGTCTGTGAAGGGTTCCCTCCCTTGTTCACTTAACACTGGTCATTTTAAGTGAAAATAAAAGGTCTTAAAAATCATTTTTTGCAAATCTCTACATGCTTGGTACACCTTTAAGAACAGTTTCTGCCCATTTTCAATCAAAATATGGAAAGTCATGTTTTTGATGAAAAATGCCAGGCCTATATCTGTATAACCTAAATTCAGATTTTTCAATATACGTCAAAATAAAAGGTCTTAGAAATCAATTTGTGCGTATCTCTACATGCTCGCTACACCTTTACGAACAGTTTCTGCCCATTTTTAATCAAAATTTTGAAAGTCATGTTTTTGGTAGAAAATGCAATGAATGTCTGTGAAGGGTTCCCTCCCTTGTTCACTTAACACTGGTCATTTTAAGTGAAAATAAAAGGTCTTAAAAATGATTTTTTGCAAATCTCTACATGCTTGGTACACCTTTAAGAACAGTTTCTGCCCATTTTCAATCAAAATATTGAAAGTCATGTTTTTGATGAAAAATGCCAGGCCTATATCTGTATAACCTAAATTCAGATTTTTCAATATACGTCAAAATAAAAGGTCTTAGAAATCAATTTGTGCGTATCTCTACATGCTCGCTACACCTTTACGAACAGTTTCTGCCCATTTTTAATCAAAATTTTGAAAGTCATGTTTTTGGTAGAAAATGCAATGAATGTCTGTGAAGGGTTCCCTCCCTTGTTCACTTAACACTGGTCATTTTAAGTGAAAATAAAAGGTCTTAAAAATCATTTTTTCCAAATATCTACATGCTTGGTACACCATTAAGAACAGTTTCTGCCCATTTTCAATCAAAATATTGAAAGTCATGTTTTTGATGAAAAATGCCAGGCCTATATCTGTATAACCTAAATTCAGATTTTTCAATATACGTCAAAATAAAAGGTCTTAGAAATCAATTTGTGCGTATCTCTACATGCTCGCTACACCTTTACGAACAGTTTCTGCCCATTTTTAATCAAAATTTTGAAAGTCATGTTTTTGGTAGAAAATGCAATGAATGTCTGTGAAGGGTTCCCTCCCTTGTTCACTTAACACTGGTCATTTTAAGTGAAAATAAAAGGTCTTAAAATGATTTTTTGCAAATCTCTACATGCTTGGTACACCTTTAAGAACAGTTTCTGCCCATTTTCAATCAAAATATTGAAAGTCATGTTTTTGATGAAAAATGCCAGGCCTATATCTGTATAACCTAAATTCAGATTTTTCAATATACGTCAAAATAAAAGGTCTTAGAAATCAATTTGTGCGTATCTCTACATGCTCACTACACCTTTACGAACAGTTTCTGCCCATTTTTAATCAAAATTTTGAAAGTCATGTTTTTGGTAGAAAATGCAATGAATGTCTGTGAAGGGTTCCCTCCCTTGTTAACTTAACACTGGTCATTTTAAGTGAAAATAAAAGGTCTTAAAAATCATTTTTTGCAAATCTCTACATGCATGGTACACCTTTAAGAACAGTTTCTGCCCATTTTCAATCAAAATATTGAAAGTCATGTTTTTGATGAAAAATGCCAGGCCTATATCTGTATAACCTAAATTCAGATTTTTCAATATACGTCAAAATAAAAGGTCTTAGAAATCAATTTGTGCGTATCTCTACATGCTCACTACACCTTTACAAACAGTTTCTGCCCATTTTTAATCAAAATTTTGAAAGTCATGTTTTTGGTAGAAAATGCAATGAATGTCTGTGAAGGGTTCCCTCCCTTGTTCACTTAACACTGGTCATTTTAAGTGAAAATAAAAGGTCTTAAAAATGATTTTTTGCAAATCTCTACATGCTTGGTACACCTTTAAGAACAGTTTCTGCCCATTTTCAATCAAAATATTGAAAGTCATGTTTTTGATGAAAAATGCCAGGCCTATATCTGTATAACCTAAATTCAGATTTTTCAATATACATCAAAATAAAAGGTCTTAGAAATCAATTTGTGCGTATCTCTACATGCTCGCTACACCTTTACGAACAGTTTCTGCCCATTTTTAATCAAAATTTTGAAAGTCATGTTTTTGGTAGAAAATGCAATGAATGTCTGTGAAGGGTTCCCTCCCTTGTTCACTTAACACTGGTCATTTTAAGTGAAAATAAAAGGTCTTAAAAATGATTTTTTGCAAATCTCTACATGCTTGGTACACCTTTAAGAACAGTTTCTGCCCATTTTCAATCAAAATATTGAAAGTCATGTTTTTGATGAAAAATGCCAGGCCTATATCTGTATAACCTAAATTCAGATTTTTCAATATACGTCAAAATAAAAGGTCTTAGAAATCAATTTGTGCGTATCTCTACATGCTCGCTACACCTTTACGAACAGTTTCTGCCCATTTTTAATCAAAATTTTGAAAGTCATGTTTTTGGTAGAAAATGCAATGAATGTCTGTGAAGGGTTCCCTCCCTTGTTCACTTAACACTGGTCATTTTAAACGAAAATAAAAGGTCTTAAAATGATGTTTTGCAAATCTCTACATGCTTGGTACACCTTTAAGAACAGTTTCTGCCCATTTTCAATCAAAATATTGAAAGTCATGTTTTTGATGAAAAATGCCAGGCCTATATCTGTATAACCTAAATTCAGATTTTTCAATATACGTCAAAATAAAAGGTCTTAGAAATCAATTTGTGCCTATCTCTACATGCTCGCTACACCTTTACGAACAGTTTCTGCCCATTTTTAATCAAAATTTTGAAAGTCATGTTTTTGGTAGAAAATGCAATGAATGTCTGTGAAGGGTTCCCTCCCTTGTTCACTTAACACTGGTCATTTTAAGTGAAAATAAAAGGTCTTAAAAATCATTTTTTGCAAATCTCTACATGCTTGGTACACCTTTAAGAACAGTTTCTGCCCATTTTCAATCAAAATATTGAAAGTCATGTTTTTGATGAAAAATGCCAGGCCTATATCTGTATAACCTAAATTAAGATTTTTCAATATACGTCAAAATAAAAGGTCTTAGAAATCAATTTGTGCGTATCTCTACATGCTCGCTACACCTTTACGAACAGTTTCTGCCCATTTTTAATCAAAATTTTGAAAGTCATGTTTTTGGTAGAAAATGCAATGAATGTCTGTGAAGGGTTCCCTCCCTTGTTCACTTAACACTGGTCATTTTAAGTGAAAATAAAAGGTCTTAAAAATGATTTTTTGCAAATCTCTACATGCTTGGTACACCTTTAAGAACAGTTTCTGCCCATTTTCAATCAAAATATTGAAAGTCATGTTTTTGATGAAAAATGCCAGGCCTATATCTGTATAACCTAAATTCAGATTTTTCAATATACGTCAAAATAAAAGGTCTTAGAAATCAATTTGTGCGTATCTCTACATGCTCGCTACACCTTTACAAACAGTTTCTGTCCATTTTTAATCAAAATTTTGAAAGTCATGTTTTTGGTAGAAAATGCAATGAATGTCTGTGAAGGGTTCCCTCCCTTGTTCACTTAACACTGGTCATTTTAAGTGAAAATATAAGGTCTTAAAAATCATTTTTTGCAAATCTCTACATGCTTGGTACACCTTTAAAAACAGTTTCTGCCCATTTTCAATCAAAATATTGAAAGTCATGTTTTTGATGAAAAATGCCAGGCCTATATCTGTATAACCTAAATTCAGATTTTTCAATATACGTCAAAATAAAAGGTCTTAGAAATCAATTTGTGCCTATCTCTACATGCTCGCTACACCTTTACGAACAGTTTCTGCCCATTTTTAATCAAAATTTTGAAAGTCATGTTTTTGGTAGAAAATGCAATGAATGTCTGTGAAGGGTTCCCTCCCTTGTTCACTTAACACTGGTCATTTTAAGTGAAAATAAAAGGTCTTAAAAATCATTTTTTGCAAATCTCTACATGCTTGGTACACCTTTAAGAACAGTTTCTGCCCATTTTCAATCAAAATATTGAAAGTCATGTTTTTGATGAAAAATGCCAGGCCTATATCTGTATAACCTAAATTAAGATTTTTCAATATACGTCAAAATAAAAGGTCTTAGAAATCAATTTGTGCGTATCTCTACATGCTCGCTACACCTTTACGAACAGTTTCTGCCCATTTTTAATCAAAATTTTGAAAGTCATGTTTTTGGTAGAAAATGCAATGAATGTCTGTGAAGGGTTCCCTCCCTTGTTCACTTAACACTGGTCATTTTAAGTGAAAATAAAAGGTCTTAAAAATGATTTTTTGCAAATCTCTACATGCTTGGTACACCTTTAAGAACAGTTTCTGCCCATTTTCAATCAAAATATTGAAAGTCATGTTTTTGATGAAAAATGCCAGGCCTATATCTGTATAACCTAAATTCAGATTTTTCAATATACGTCAAAATAAAAGGTCTTAGAAATCAATTTGTGCGTATCTCTACATGCTCGCTACACCTTTACAAACAGTTTCTGTCCATTTTTAATCAAAATTTTGAAAGTCATGTTTTTGGTAGAAAATGCAATGAATGTCTGTGAAGGGTTCCCTCCCTTGTTCACTTAACACTGGTCATTTTAAGTGAAAATATAAGGTCTTAAAAATCATTTTTTGCAAATCTCTACATGCTTGGTACACCTTTAAAAACAGTTTCTGCCCATTTTCAATCAAAATATTGAAAGTCATGTTTTTGATGAAAAATGCCAGGCCTATATCTGTATAACCTAAATTCAGATTTTTCAATATACGTCAAAATAAAAGGTCTTAGAAATCAATTTGTGCGTATCTCTACATGCTCACTACACCTTTACAAACAGTTTCTGCCCATTTTTAATCAAAATTTTGAAAGTCATGTTTTTGGTAGAAAATGCAATGAATGTCTGTGAAGGGTTCCCTCCCTTGTTCACTTAACACTGGTCATTTTAAGTGAAAATAAAAGGTCTTAAAAATCATTTTTTGCAAATCTCTACATGCTTGGTACACCTTTAAGAACAGTTTCTGCCCATTTTCAATCAAAATATTGAAAGTCATGTTTTTGATGAAAAATGCCAGGCCTATATCTGTATAACCTAAATTCAGATTTTTCAATATACATCAAAATAAAAGGTCTTAGAAATCAATTTGTGCGTATCTCTACATGCTCGCTACACCTTTACGAACAGTTTCTGCCCATTTTTAATCAAAATTTTGAAAGTCATGTTTTTGGTAGAAAATGCAATGAATGTCTGTGAAGGGTTCCCTCCCTTGTTCACTTAACACTGGTCATTTTAAGTGAAAATAAAAGGTCTTAAAAATGATTTTTTGCAAATCTCTACATGCTTGGTACACCTTTAAGAACAGTTTCTGCCCATTTTCAATCAAAATATTGAAAGTCATGTTTTTGATGAAAAATGCCAGGCCTATATCTGTATAACCTAAATTCAGATTTTTCAATATACGTCAAAATAAAAGGTCTTAGAAATCAATTTGTGCGTATCTCTACATGCTCGCTACACCTTTACGAACAGTTTCTGCCCATTTTTAATCAAAATTTTGAAAGTCATGTTTTTGGTAGAAAATGCAATGAATGTCTGTGAATTGTTCCCTCCCTTGTTCACTTAACACTGGTCATTTTAAGTGAAAATAAAAGGTCTTAAAAATCATTTTTTGCAAATCTCTACATGCTTGGTACACCTTTAAGAACAGTTTCTGCCCATTTTCAATCAAAATATTGAAAGTCATGTTTTTGATGAAAAATGCCAGGCCTATATCTGTATAACCTAAATTCAGATTTTTCAATATACGTCAAAATAAAAGGTTTTAGAAATCAATTTGTGCGTATCTGTACATGCTCGCTACACCTTTATGAACAGTTTCTGCCCATTTTTAATCAAAATTTTGAAAGTCATGTTTTTGGTAGAAAATGCAATGAATGTCTGTGAAGGGTTCCCTCCCTTGTTCACTTAACACTGGTCATTTTAAGTGAAAATAAAAGGTCTTAAAAATCATTTTTTGCAAATCTCTACATGCTTGGTACACCTTTAAGAACAGTTTCTGCCCATTTTCAATCAAAATATTGAAAGTCATGTTTTTGATGAAAAATGCCAGGCCTATATCAGTATATAACCTAAATTCAGATTTTCCAATATACGTCAAAATAAAAGGTCTTAGAAATCAATTTGTGCGTATCTCTACATGCTCGCTACACCTTTACGAACAGTTTCTGCCCATTTTCAATCAAAATATTGAAAGTCATGTTTTTGATGAAAAATGCCAGGCCTATATCTGTATAACCTAAATTCAGATTTTTCAATATACGTCAAAATAAAAGGTCTTAGAAATCAATTTGTGCGTATCTCTACATGCTCGCTACACCTTTACGAACAGTTTCTGCCCATTTTTAATCAAAATTTTGAAAGTCATGTTTTTGGTAGAAAATGCAATGAATGTCTGTGAAGGGTTCCCTCCCTTGTTCACTTAACACTGGTCATTTTAAGTGAAAATAAAAGGTCTTAAAAATCATTTTTTGCAAATCTCTACATGCTTGGTACACCTTTAAGAACAGTTTCTGCCCATTTTCAATCAAAATATTGAAAGTCATGTTTTTGATGAAAAATGCCAGGCCTATATCTGTATAACCTAAATTCAGATTTTTCAATATACGTCAAAATAAAAGGTCTTAGAAATCAATTTGTGCGTATCTCTACATGCTCGCTACACCTTTACGAACAGTTTCTGCCCATTTTTAATCAAAATTTTGAAAGTCATGTTTTTGGTCGAAAATGCAATGAATGTCTGTGAAGGGTTCCCTCCCTTGTTCACTTAACACTGGTCATTTTAAGTGAAAATAAAAGGTCTTAAAAATAATTTTTTGCAAATCTCTACATGCTTGGTACACCTTTAAGAACAGTTTCTGCCCATTTTCAATCAAAATATTGAAAGTCATGTTTTTGATGAAAAATGCCAGGCCCATATCTGTATAACCTAAATTCAGATTTTTCAATATACGTCAAAATAAAAGGTCTTAGAAATCAATTTGTGCGTATCTCTACATGCTCGCTACACCTTTACGAACAGTTTCTGCCCATTTTTAATCAAAATTTTGAAAGTCATGTTTTTGGTAGAAAATGCAATGAATGTCTGTGAAGGGTTCCCTCCCTTGTTCACTTAACACTGGTCATTTTAAGTGAAAATAAAAGGTCTTAAAAATCATTTTTTGCAAATCTCTACATGCTTGGTACACCTTTAAGAACAGTTTCTGCCCATTTTCAATCAAAATATTGAAAGTCATGTTTTTGATGAAAAATGCCAGGCCTATATCTGTATAACCTAATTTCAGATTTTTCAATATACGTCAAAATAAAAGGTCTTAGAAATCAATTTGTGCGTATCTCTACATGCTCGCTACACCTTTACGAACAGTTTCTGCCCATTTTTAATCAAAATTTTGAAAGTCGTGTTTTTGGTAGAAAATGCAATGAATGTCTGTGAAGGGTTCCCTCCCTTGTTCACTTAACACTGGTCATTTTAAGTGAAAATAAAAGGTCTTAAAAATCATTTTTTGCAAATCTCTACATGCTTGGTACACCTTTAAGAACAGTTTCTGCCCATTTTCAATCAAAATATTGAAAGTCATGTTTTTGATGAAAAATGCCAGGCCTATATCTGTATAACCTAAATTCAGATTTTTCAATATACGTCAAAATAAAAGGTCTTAGAAATCAATTTGTGCGTATCTCTACATGCTCCCTACACCTTTACGAACAGTTTCTGCCCATTTTTAATCAAAATTTTGAAAGTCATGTTTTTGGTAGAAAATGCAATGAATGTCTGTGAAGGGTTCCCTCCCTTGTTCACTTAACACTGGTCATTTTAAGTGAAAATAAAAGGTCTTAAAAATCATTGTTTGCAAATCTCTACATGCTTGGTACACCTTTAAGAACAGTTTCTGCCCATTTTCAATCAAAATATTGAAAGTCATGTTTTTGATGAAAAATGCCAGGCCTATATCTGTATAACCTAAATTCAGATTTTTCAATATACGTCAAAATAAAAGGTCTTAGAAATCAATTTGTGCGTATCTCTACATGCTCACTACACCTTTACGAACAGTTTCTGCCCATTTTTAATCAAAATTTTGAAAGTCATGTTTTTGGTAGAAAATGCAATGAATGTCTGTGAAGGGTTCCCTCCCTTGTTCACTTAACACTGGTCATTTTAAGTGAAAATAAAAGGTCTTAAAAATCATTTTTTGCAAATCTCTACATGCTTGGTACACCTTTAAGAACAGTTTCTGCCCATTTTCAATCAAAATATTGAAAGTCATGTTTTTGATGAAAAATGCCAGGCCTATATCTGTATAACCTAAATTCAGATTTTTCAATATACGTCAAAATAAAAGGTCTTAGAAATCAATTTGTGCGTATCTCTACATGCTCGCTACACCTTTACGAACAGTATCTGCCCATTTTTAATCAAAATTTTGAAAGTCATGTTTTTGGTAGAAAATGCAATGAATGTCTGTGAAGGGTTCCCTCCCTTTTTCACTTAACACTGGTCATTTTAAGTGAAAATAAAAGGTCTTAAAAATCATTTTTTGCAAATCTCTACATGCTTGGTGCACCTTTAAGAACAGTTTCTGCCCATTTTCAATCAAAATATTGAAAGTCATGTTTTTGATGAAAAATGCCAGGCCTATATCTGCATAACCTAAATTCAGATTTTTCAATATACGTCAAAATAAAAGGTCTTAGAAATCAATTTGTGCGTATCTCTACATGCTCGCTACACCTTTACGAACAGTTTCTGCCCATTTTTAATCAAAATTTTGAAAGTCATGTTTTTGGTAGAAAATGCAATGAATGTCTGTGAAGGGTTCCCTCCCTTGTTCACTTAACACTGGTCATTTTAAGTGAAAATAAAAGGTCTTAAAAATGATTTTTTGCAAATCTCTACATGCTTGGTACACCTTTAAGAACAGTTTCTGCCCATTTTCAATCAAAATATTGAAAGTCATGTTTTTGATGAAAAATGCCAGGCCTATATCTGTATAACCTAAATTCAGATTTTTCAATATACGTCAAAATAAAAGGTCTTAGAAATCAATTTGTGCGTATCTCTACATGCTCGCTTCACCTTTACGAACAGTTTCTGCCCATTTTTAATCAAAATTTTGAAAGTCATGTTTTTGGTCGAAAATGCAATGAATGTCTGTGAAGGGTTCCCTCCCTTGTTCACTTAACACTGGTCATTTTAAGTGAAAATAAAAGGTCTTAAAAATAATTTTTTGCAAATCTCTACATGCTTGGTACACCTTTAAGAACAGTTTCTGCCCATTTTCAATCAAAATATTGAAAGTCATGTTTTTGATGAAAAATGCCAGGCCCATATCTGTATACCCTAAATTCAGATTTTTCAATATACGTCAAAATAAAAGGTCTTAGAAATCAATTTGTGCGTATCTCTACATGCTCGCTACACCTTTACGAACAGTTTATGCCCATTTTTAATCAAAATTTTGAAAGTCATGTTTTTGGTAGAAAATGCAATGAATGTCTGTGAAGGGTTCCCTCCCTTGTTCACTTAACACTGGTCATTTTAAGTGAAAATAAAAGGTCTTAAAAATCATTTTTTGCAAATCTCTACATGCTTGGTACACCTTTAAGAACAGTTTCTGCCCATTTTCAATCAAAATATTGAAAGTCATGTTTTTGATGAAAAATGCCAGGCCTATATCTGTATAACCTAATTTCAGATTTTTCAATATACGTCAAAATAAAAGGTCTTAGAAATCAATTTGTGCGTATCTCTACATGCTCGCTACACCTTTACGAACAGTTTCTGCCCATTTTTAATCAAAATTTTGAAAGTCGTGTTTTTGGTAGAAAATGCAATGAATGTCTGTGAAGGGTTCCCTCCCTTGTTCACTTAACACTGGTCATTTTAAGTGAAAATAAAAGGTCTTAAAAATCATTTTTTGCAAATCTCTACATGCTTGGTACACCTTTAAGAACAGTTTCTGCCCATTTTCAATCAAAATATTGAAAGTCATGTTTTTGATGAAAAATGCCAGGCCTATATCTGTATAACCTAAATTCAGATTTTTCAATATACGTCAAAATAAAAGGTCTTAGAAATCAATTTGTGCGTATCTCTACATGCTCCCTACACCTTTACGAACAGTTTCTGCCCATTTTTAATCAAAATTTTGAAAGTCATGTTTTTGGTAGAAAATGCAATGAATGTCTGTGAAGGGTTCCCTCCCTTGTTCACTTAACACTGGTCATTTTAAGTGAAAATAAAAGGTCTTAAAAATCATTGTTTGCAAATCTCTACATGCTTGGTACACCTTTAAGAACAGTTTCTGCCCATTTTCAATCAAAATATTGAAAGTCATGTTTTTGATGAAAAATGCCAGGCCTATATCTGTATAACCTAAATTCAGATTTTTCAATATACGTCAAAATAAAAGGTCTTAGAAATCAATTTGTGCGTATCTCTACATGCTCACTACACCTTTACGAACAGTTTCTGCCCATTTTTAATCAAAATTTTGAAAGTCATGTTTTTGGTAGAAAATGCAATGAATGTCTGTGAAGGGTTCCCTCCCTTGTTCACTTAACACTGGTCATTTTAAGTGAAAATAAAAGGTCTTAAAAATCATTGTTTGCAAATCTCTACATGCTTGGTACACCTTTAAGAACAGTTTCTGCCCATTTTCAATCAAAATATTGAAAGTCATGTTTTTGATGAAAAATGCCAGGCCTATATCTGTATAACCTAAATTCAGATTTTTCAATATACGTCAAAATAAAAGGTCTTAGAAATCAATTTGTGCGTATCTCTACATGCTCACTACACCTTTACGAACAGTTTCTGCCCATTTTTAATCAAAATTTTGAAAGTCATGTTTTTGGTAGAAAATGCAATGAATGTCTGTGAAGGGTTCCCTCCCTTGTTCACTTAACACTGGTCATTTTAAGTGAAAATAAAAGGTCTTAAAAATCATTTTTTGCAAATCTCTACATGCTTGGTACACCTTTAACCCTATACTGCTTATATACGCGATTCTACGCTTCTGCCCTTTACTGCTTTTCTACGCGATTCTACGCTTCTGCCCTTTACTGCTTTTCTACGCGATTCTACGCCTTTTCTAACCACCGGAAAAGATGCAATATTTCAAAGTTATCCTGCTGGTATATTCTCAAATTGTGATTGAAATTCATACTTCAGGGTATGTTTTGTTAATCCTGTCCATATTCAATATTTAACGACTATTCTAAAATAATGAAAATCTTGAGATAAAAATCTTGTCGGCAAAATCGGCGATTACCGGAAAACAAAGTTTTAGGTCATTCCAGCCAATCAGGGACAAGCGATCGCCAACCGACGAGTTGGTCACGTTGGCCCTGAAATTTTATTTCGTCCAGGTTGAGTAATTTACATTTCCCACTGAGGAATAGTTTGATAAGGTGACCGAAAACGTTTCTAAATTAAATAAATTTGTAT
Source organism: Steromphala cineraria (assembly GCA_916613615.1). Lineage (NCBI taxonomy): Eukaryota > Metazoa > Mollusca > Gastropoda > Trochida > Trochidae > Steromphala > Steromphala cineraria. The sequence goes on from CAKAJN010000180.1 coordinate 23,508, forward strand.
TTATTTTGGCCACTAAAATAAGTGACAGTCATATTGTTGACGGTGTGAGCGACCCGGAAGTGGACCCGGTTTGTTTACATCGAAAACGAGAATCATGCCGTTGCTGTCAACAGGACAATCAAATCGACACTAGCCATCAGAAATAACACTTCAGTTGGTGACAGTGAGTATCAACCCTTTTGTAACATATTTAATTGTCACTGTTATACAGTCGATTGAAGGGAAGTTAATTTATCCCTGTAAAAATATCAACAAATTTTGAGTCATTCGAGTCATGCATGCAATCAACCAAATGCGTCAGTTTTAGAATCTAGTCAATGATGCGTGATTACGTCATAAGTCGCATTTTCATTCACTGCCCAAACAGAATTAAATGTGAGTTGACAGAATAAAATGATTCTTCTCAGACCAATGACACTAGATTTTCTTCACCTGTCATTCATTTTTGTGAAAGAATTGTAACTGATTCATTTGCAACAAGTTATGTAATATAACATTGATTTTATTTACATTCAAGGAGATCATTAAAAAGTGTTCTACTGTAATTGCTAATCGCTGTGATATCATTGGCCTTATAATAGTTTGAGTTTTGAATGTTCAGAATATTAAAATCAAATTATTTTATTTAACATATTTAACATTGTAATATGAATCTACAAACTGATTAGGCCTACCACAACAAAATTAATGAAAGAAAACTATGAAGTTTTCTTAAAAAGAAAAAGCAAAATGTGCATGTTTTTAAAGTGAAAGATTGTTGTGATAAATTATTCCTTTCATGAAACTTTTTTTCAATTTTATCAAATTTGTGAATATTTTGCAAGGAGGGCACAAGCTGAGCCAGTATTATTTTTATTAACTACCCATGATTGCTCAAATGCATGTTAAACTCCAAAGCTTTAAAATATCATATGTATATTTATATTGTGTATGAATTTATATTGATATCTTATATTTTTTGCAGTGAATAAATTTCCAAAGGAAGGATCAACCAAACTGCCTGTTCTGCAATTTGATGGTTCAAGCAAAACAAAGGTGAAGTTTGTGCTTGTTCAATTCTGTTGTTCTGTAAGTTTCTTTTGTGTCAGTAAAAATTCACAAACATAATGTATTTATATTGCTGTCATTGTGATTTTTTTAGCTGAATCTAACTAGGGATAAGAGTGTGATAAATACAACAAAATCTTTACAAATACTTGCAATATTTCTCAGGAGATATAATTCACTCTAATATTGAACACTGTTTGATGCATGGAGGGCCAACTGTCCAATTTTAAGAAAGCAATGATTTGATGAGAAAAACAGAAATTTCACAGTTGCACTAGAGAAATTTCATGAAATTAATTCACCAAATATCTTTCATAATTGGATTGGAATCACTTTTTTCCTGTAAGTATTAATGGGTGCAGACATTTGTTGTAGAATTTTGTGAATAAATCAAACAAAACTCTTTATCATGATAATAGATATATGTTATAAAATGAGTTCGCACCAAACAGTTATAAAGAAAATTGTTACAGACATTTGCTGACAAAAAACAATTGTTGTATCCCAATATGCATGCCATACTATTGTTACAATAGTGATTTTGAGACCACCTCCACCTGGATTCGAACCTGGGACCTCCGGGTTGAGAGTCCTGCACTCTACCTGTTGGTCAAACAGATATCCCTCAAGCTAAAGCTAGTAGGAATGCTTATATCTCACCCTGTCACACCATGACCTGTGGAAATGCTTTAAATTGATTTGAACTTTCATTGTTTATTTTGATACATTTTGGATTGAATTAGATCATTCAGTACAAAGCCTAATGTATTAATATATCAGTCAGTTGGAATTTGATTGTTTATTGAATCTGATTATTATTTGTGTTGAGAAGTCAAAATCATTTATTAATACTTTCTATTGCAGGATCTATTCAGAGTGGAAGCATATCCAGGATGGGAAGTTAGTGACCACTGCTAGAGTTTGAAACAGTCTGTGATATTCCACATCCAGTCCAGTGCTGAGTTATCTAACACAAAAGATTTATGGAGTCAACTTAGGAAGAAAAAAAGCCAAAGAAAAACAAAACTGAACACACCTGTTTGATTCAGGCATTATGTGAACAATATGGAGCCATCAAAATCTTTGATACAATCTAACAACAATTTATGCTATTGTTGGTTTTATTAATATTGGTGATTGAGTTTTGTAAATGCAAATTCATCTTCAAGTCAGTTGATAGTTCATAGTTATGACTTTTAGGAATTTGCAAGATTATGATCCATTAATAATATACAGTATACTTTTGCTTGTAGTATCAAATAGGTATAAATACCCTGATGGCATGGATGGTGAAAGTTTTTTTTACAGTGGATTAAATTTGAAAAGTTTATATTCCATGTCTATGATTACTAATGTTATGATCCAGTTTTTAAGTTAATTTAAGGCAACAATTTGTTATTTGAAAGTAAATGTGTTGACCGGTTCTTATTTGTATCACTAATGTAAACAGATAACATAGGTTGAGTCTGTAACAGAATCTGCCAATAACACATATACAATGTACCAGTACATTTACAATCATAATGAGCTCTCATCATATGCCAGTAAAGGGATTTTGTTCCATTGGATTTGTTAAAGTTCATATTTTGGTTATTTATGAGCATTTGAAAAAGGAAATCAGGTTCAATTTTGGTTGACTTTCAATTCTTTTATTACATAGATGAGATCTACAGATTTCATTGCCAAGGGAGATAATCCTGGAAAATTTTGAATTTTGAGATAGAATTGTCAAATTAAGACAAGTTGTTGAATGATTTTCACTAAATTGGAGGTTTGTAAGTTTGTTTCAATTTGACTTGAAATATTTCTCGATAGTGTCATAGATATCATGATTTTTTGCTTACAATGAAAAAATGAAACACTGGTTATTTTCATTTTCAAAGACATTATTTAACACATTCAGGTCTAGAATTGACATTACCAATGCAGTAGACTTTTGAATTTCGTGAAATTGATGATATAGAATTGTATATATTATAAAAGTGCCTAACATTATTGTTATGTTATCTTTCATATTGTGATTTACTTTGAGAAAACTGAAGATCACCTTCTGATTGAACTTGTTGATTTTAGCCGAACAGGATTATCTCCCCTCAATTATTGGTTAAACATCATATTCATCCTAATAAGTGTAATTTTCTTCAGGAATATATGTGGAATTTTAGTGACAGTATTAATAAAATTCATCAAAGAGATTAAATAAAATCATTATAAATGTATTACCTATGGTTTATTCTTTTTTATGGCTGATTTATGTTTTTCCGCTTTGCGATATTGTACCTTTTAATTAATGAATAATAATGAGCAATTGAATATCAAAATTGCAAAAAAATAGCTCTGAATTGACAAAAGAGTCATTCAAGGGCATGAAAATTTCTTAAACAGTTGAATTAATTTAAATTTATTTTTTTAATTTTTTAAAAATTTTGCAAGCAGTAAGGGGCAGGGCAGGTGCTTGCCAGGCAAGCAGGAAAGGGGTTGAGGCATGGCGATATTGCAAGCAGTAAAGAGTTAAGAACAGTTTCTGCCCATTTTCAATCAAAATATTGAAAGTCATGTTTTTGATGAAAAATGCCAGGCCTATATCTGTATAACCTAAATTCAGATTTTTCAATATACGTCAAAATAAAAGGTCTTAGAAATCAATTTGTGCGTATCTCTACATGCTCGCTACACCTTTACGAACAGTATCTGCCCATTTTTAATCAAAATTTTGAAAGTCATGTTTTTGGTAGAAAATGCAATGAATGTCTGTGAAGGGTTCCCTCCCTTTTTCACTTAACACTGGTCATTTTAAGTGAAAATAAAAGGTCTTAAAAATCATTTTTTGCAAATCTCTACATGCTTGGTGCACCTTTAAGAACAGTTTCTGCCCATTTTCAATCAAAATATTGAAAGTCATGTTTTTGATGAAAAATGCCAGGCCTATATCTGCATAACCTAAATTCAGATTTTTCAATATACGTCAAAATAAAAGGTCTTAGAAATCAATTTGTGCGTATCTCTACATGCTCGCTACACCTTTACGAACAGTTTCTGCCCATTTTTAATCAAAATTTTGAAAGTCATGTTTTTGGTAGAAAATGCAATGAATGTCTGTGAAGGGTTCCCTCCCTTGTTCACTTAACACTGGTCATTTTAAGTGAAAATAAAAGGTCTTAAAAATCATTTTTTGCAAATCTCTACATGCTTGGTACACCTTTAAGAACAGTTTCTGCCCATTTTCAATCAAAATATTGAAAGTCATGTTTTTGATGAAAAATGCCAGGCCTATATCTGTATAACCTAAATTCAGATTTTTCAATATACGTCAAAATAAAAGGTCTTAGAAATCAATTTGTGCGT
>CAKAJN010000181.1:5000-7500 GCA_916613615.1 Steromphala cineraria
TACCGCGGCTGCTGGCACCAGACTTGCCCTCCAATAGATCCTCGTGCACACGTTTAGAGTGCACTCATTCCAATTACGGGGCCTCGAAAGAGTTTATATTTTTATACCATCTTGTAGACCACATATTAAAGTACACAGCGCATGTTTCAGAAGAACAGCGACATTTAAATTAAAGGCTTTATCGCTCTAGCAATATCGTTCACCTAGTTGTTTTCAGTTATCCATTCACAAGTGCCGCAACTGATTACAAAAACCCCTTTACGGGCTCTCTAACTCTTTCATTTATAAAGATATTTTAACATTTTATACCTAGTTTTAAAGGAAATTTATAGCCCTACTTGGACATGTATTCATAAATGTTGCGCTGGTATAACTAAGCAAACTACAGCGCCCGCAAGATGACCGCCGGACAATTTTGCTTCAAATTAATTACCTTTGCGGCGCTTCTAACACCCTGACCATTTGAGATATTATTGTATATTTGGGCTCATTTTAAAGGCATTAAAATTCCCTTCATTTTGATATATTACACATCCCGGTAAACTAATTGTTGTAGATTCTACAAGCCCCGATGCAACATTTTTAAGAACTTCAGGCTGCCGATAAACTTGTGTCGGGACTTCTCACACTTACACAATCATAGATAAATTAAAACAAAATAGATCAAAATAAAGCCCTTTTTATGCGCTACATTTTACACTATCTCCGCCGTCATAGGTGTTTTTAATTTTAAAGAAAAACGACCCGATGTATCGTAAACGACGGACGTGAGAGTTACCGACAAGCCGCGCCACCAACAAAACTTATTAAAGTTGACAATTTCTATTTTGCGGGACATCCTCAGCGTTTACTTATGCCCCGATACCAACAAATGAGGTATCGTTAGAAAGGTTTTTTATCAGGCTAGCCGCTCATGCTATTTTATTCCAAGTTTTAAAGACGGTAACGTCACAACGGGTGCCGCAACATGTGCGACAGCAAGGTTTCAGAGCTTGTTGCGCACTTTGCGGGCTTTCCTCCACCTTTACAAATTGTGCAGTCTTAGCAAGTGATATGTCATTTTGTAGCTTATTCAACAAGGAATAATTTCCACTCATTTGTAACCTTGCGTGCTTTGTATTTTTTTAGTTATTAGCCCCGCAAGAAATGTCGAAACTGTTCTCAACATTAGTTTCTCATATTGCATTATTATTTTACAAGTTTTTCTTCGATTTACTCTTTCTAAATTGTAATATACCTTAATTAAACACTTGTGCAGAAGCTTCAATCACTGGGAAAGGTAAGTATATTATCTATTCATTAGCGACATCCCGCGAAACAATGGGAGAGGGAAGCCGACTTGGCCGACCTACGGAAAAGGTCAATCAGCGCGGCTTTTGCCGTGTATTGTTACGGGACGCATAGCGCCTTTAAAACTGAATGGACACCAATCAAAGACATGCCGTCTTAAAGTTTACTTCATTGTCTACATTTGGATGTGTTCACTGCAAACGCGCTCCCCTTTGTTTGGCCACCATAATCCCCGAAACTTAGACAATGGTGTTGCGAAGCCGTCGGATGCACCAATCTGCGCGCTTACATCATTTCAATCTTTCGGCTTTTCCTCTCTAACAATTACTGCACGCACCTGTCATAAAGATAATGTTCACGATTTAAATTTTATATTTTTTCAAACAAGATTGTTTCATTTCTAAACAATATAGTTTTTCTACTTATTCCATTTATCAAAAAAGGCCTACAGCACCCGGTGTTCCCAGGCGGTCACCCATCCAAGTACTCTCCGGGCCCGACGTTGCTTAACTTCGGTGATCGGACGAGAACCGGTGTGTTCAACGTGGTATGGCCGTAGGCTACTTTAGCTCATAATTTTAATAACTAAGTACATACCTACATTCATACGACTTGGCGGCAAATGCAATTACACTGCAAAAATAAAGTTTGTTACGTTTCGGGCCATATACCGTATTAATTGTTGTGTGCGCGACATATTTTGCGGGACTTCTACTGCGTTTATCATGAAGCGCATATACATGTAACTTACATCAATTTAAAGACAATGTCAATGCCTTTTTAGCGATTGTTTAACATTTGATATATCATGTATATGACAATAGTTATGTGACCCGCAAAAAGGGTGGTTAAATCGGCGTAAAGTTTGAAAAATTACAAGTCTGCGTGTGCTATTTGCGAACTCTTTTGCGGGACGTCTAGTGCGTTTACCATGAAGAACATATACATGTTACTTACATCGATTTAAAGACAATTTCAAGGCCTTTTTGGCGATTGTTTTACATTTGATATATCATGTCTGTGACAAAAGTTATGAGGCCCGCAAAAAGGGTGGTTTAATCGGCGTAAAGTTTGAAAAATTACAAGTCTGTGTGCTATTTGCGAACTCTTTTGCGGGACGTCTAGTGCGTTTACCATGAAGTACATATACATGTTACTTACATCGATTTAAAGACAATTTCAAGGCCTTATCGGCGATTGTTTTACATTT
>CAKAJN010000181.1:15000-17500 GCA_916613615.1 Steromphala cineraria
AACATTTTTAAGAACTTCAGGCTGCCGATAAACTTGTGTCGGGACTTCTCACACTTACACAATCATAGATAAATTAAAACAAAATAGATCAAAATAAAGCCCTTTTTATGCGCTACATTTTACACTATCTCCGCCGTCATAGGTGTTTTTAATTTTAAAGAAAAACGACCCGATGTATCGTAAACGACGGACGTGAGAGTTACCGACAAGCCGCGCCACCAACAAAACTTATTAAAGTTGACAATTTCTATTTTGCGGGACATCCTCAGCGTTTACTTATGCCCCGATACCAACAAATGAGGTATCGTTAGAAAGGTTTTTTATCAGGCTAGCCGCTCATGCTATTTTATTCCAAGTTTTAAAGACGGTAACGTCACAACGGGTGCCGCAACATGTGCGACAGCAAGGTTTCAGAGCTTGTTGCGCACTTTGCGGGCTTTCCTCCACCTTTACAAATTGTGCAGTCTTAGCAAGTGATATGTCATTTTGTAGCTTATTCAACAAGGAATAATTTCCACTCATTTGTAACCTTGCGTGCTTTGTATTTTTTTAGTTATTAGCCCCGCAAGAAATGTCGAAACTGTTCTCAACATTAGTTTCTCATATTGCATTATTATTTTACAAGTTTTTCTTCGATTTACTCTTTCTAAATTGTAATATACCTTAATTAAACACTTGTGCAGAAGCTTCAATCACTGGGAAAGGTAAGTATATTATCTATTCATTAGCGACATCCCGCGAAACAATGGGAGAGAGGAAGCCGACTTGGCCGACCTACGGAAAAGGTCAATCAGCGCGGCTTTTGCCGTGTATTGTTACGGGACGCATAGCGCCTTTAAAACTGAATGGACACCAATCAAAGACATGCCGTCTTAAAGTTTACTTCATTGTCTACATTTGGATGTGTTCACTGCAAACGCGCTCCCCTTTGTTTGGCCACCATAATCCCCGAAACTTAGACAATGGTGTTGCGAAGCCGTCGGATGCACCAATCTGCGCGCTTACATCATTTCAATCTTTCGGCTTTTCCTCTCTAACAATTACTGCACGCACCTGTCATAAAGATAATGTTCACGATTTAAATTTTATATTTTTTCAAACAAGATTGTTTCATTTCTAAACAATATAGTTTTTCTACTTATTCCATTTATCAAAAAAGGCCTACAGCACCCGGTGTTCCCAGGCGGTCACCCATCCAAGTACTCTCCGGGCCCGACGTTGCTTAACTTCGGTGATCGGACGAGAACCGGTGTGTTCAACGTGGTATGGCCGTAGGCTACTTTAGCTCATAATTTTAATAACTAAGTACATACCTACATTCATACGACTTGGCGGCAAATGCAATTACACTGCAAAAATAAAGTTTGTTACGTTTCGGGCCATATACCGTATTAATTGTTGTGTGCGCGACATATTTTGCGGGACTTCTACTGCGTTTATCATGAAGCGCATATACATGTAACTTACATCAATTTAAAGACAATGTCAATGCCTTTTTAGCGATTGTTTAACATTTGATATATCATGTATATGACAATAGTTATGTGACCCGCAAAAAGGGTGGTTAAATCGGCGTAAAGTTTGAAAAATTACAAGTCTGCGTGTGCTATTTGCGAACTCTTTTGCGGGACGTCTAGTGCGTTTACCATGAAGAACATATACATGTTACTTACATCGATTTAAAGACAATTTCAAGGCCTTTTTGGCGATTGTTTTACATTTGATATATCATGTCTGTGACAAAAGTTATGAGGCCCGCAAAAAGGGTGGTTTAATCGGCGTAAAGTTTGAAAAATTACAAGTCTGTGTGCTATTTGCGAACTCTTTTGCGGGACGTCTAGTGCGTTTACCATGAAGTACATATACATGTTACTTACATCGATTTAAAGACAATTTCAAGGCCTTATCGGCGATTGTTTTACATTTGATATATCATGTCTGTGAAAAAAGTTATGAGGCCCGCAAAAAGGGTGGTTTAATCGGCGTAAAGTTTGAAAAATTACAAGTCTGTGTGCTATTTGCGAACTCTTTTGCGGGACGTCTAGTGCGTTTACCATGAAGTACATATACATGTTACTTACATCGATTTAAAGACAATTTCAAGGCCTTATCGGCGATTGTTTTACATTTGATATATCATGTCTGTGAAAAAAGTTATGAGGCCCGCAAAAAGGGTGGTTTAATCGGCGTAAAGTTTGAAAAATTACAAGTCTGTGTGCTATTTGCGAACTCTTTTGCGGGACGTCTAGTGCGTTTACCATGAAGTACATATACATGTTACTTACATCATTTTAAAGACAATTTCAAGGCCTTTTTGGCGATTGTTTTACATTTGATATATCATGTCTGTGAAATAAGTTATGAGGCCCGCAAAAAGGGTGGTTAAATCGGCGAAAAGTTTGAAAAACTACAAGTCCGTATGCGCGCGCTTCACTTTGCACGTTCTTACGGGGCTTCTCTCGTGCTTACCCCTTTGCGCATACATTTCAACATGGTCTCG
>CAKAJN010000181.1:25000-27865 GCA_916613615.1 Steromphala cineraria
GTCGAAACTGTTCTCAACATTAGTTTCTCATATTGCATTATTATTTTACAAGTTTTTCTTCGATTTACTCTTTCTAAATTGTAATATACCTTAATTAAACACTTGTGCAGAAGCTTCAATCACTGGGAAAGGTAAGTATATTATCTATTCATTAGCGACATCCCGCGAAACAATGGGAGAGGGAAGCCGACTTGGCCGACCTACGGAAAAGGTCAATCAGCGCGGCTTTTGCCGTGTATTGTTACGGGACGCATAGCGCCTTTAAAACTGAATGGACACCAATCAAAGACATGCCGTCTTAAAGTTTACTTCATTGTCTACATTTGGATGTGTTCACTGCAAACGCGCTCCCCTTTGTTTGGCCACCATAATCCCCGAAACTTAGACAATGGTGTTGCGAAGCCGTCGGATGCACCAATCTGCGCGCTTACATCATTTCAATCTTTCGGCTTTTCCTCTCTAACAATTACTGCACGCACCTGTCATAAAGATAATGTTCACGATTTAAATTTTATATTTTTTCAAACAAGATTGTTTCATTTCTAAACAATATAGTTTTTCTACTTATTCCATTTATCAAAAAAGGCCTACAGCACCCGGTGTTCCCAGGCGGTCACCCATCCAAGTACTCTCCGGGCCCGACGTTGCTTAACTTCGGTGATCGGACGAGAACCGGTGTGTTCAACGTGGTATGGCCGTAGGCTACTTTAGCTCATAATTTTAATAACTAAGTACATACCTACATTCATACGACTTGGCGGCAAATGCAATTACACTGCAAAAATAAAGTTTGTTACGTTTCGGGCCATATACCGTATTAATTGTTGTGTGCGCGACATATTTTGCGGGACTTCTACTGCGTTTATCATGAAGCGCATATACATGTAACTTACATCAATTTAAAGACAATGTCAATGCCTTTTTAGCGATTGTTTAACATTTGATATATCATGTATATGACAATAGTTATGTGACCCGCAAAAAGGGTGGTTAAATCGGCGTAAAGTTTGAAAAATTACAAGTCTGCGTGTGCTATTTGCGAACTCTTTTGCGGGACGTCTAGTGCGTTTACCATGAAGAACATATACATGTTACTTACATCGATTTAAAGACAATTTCAAGGCCTTTTTGGCGATTGTTTTACATTTGATATATCATGTCTGTGACAAAAGTTATGAGGCCCGCAAAAAGGGTGGTTTAATCGGCGTAAAGTTTGAAAAATTACAAGTCTGTGTGCTATTTGCGAACTCTTTTGCGGGACGTCTAGTGCGTTTACCATGAAGTACATATACATGTTACTTACATCGATTTAAAGACAATTTCAAGGCCTTATCGGCGATTGTTTTACATTTGATATATCATGTCTGTGAAAAAAGTTATGAGGCCCGCAAAAAGGGTGGTTTAATCGGCGTAAAGTTTGAAAAATTACAAGTCTGTGTGCTATTTGCGAACTCTTTTGCGGGACGTCTAGTGCGTTTACCATGAAGTACATATACATGTTACTTACATCGATTTAAAGACAATTTCAAGGCCTTATCGGCGATTGTTTTACATTTGATATATCATGTCTGTGAAAAAAGTTATGAGGCCCGCAAAAAGGGTGGTTTAATCGGCGTAAAGTTTGAAAAATTACAAGTCTGTGTGCTATTTGCGAACTCTTTTGCGGGACGTCTAGTGCGTTTACCATGAAGTACATATACATGTTACTTACATCATTTTAAAGACAATTTCAAGGCCTTTTTGGCGATTGTTTTACATTTGATATATCATGTCTGTGAAATAAGTTATGAGGCCCGCAAAAAGGGTGGTTAAATCGGCGAAAAGTTTGAAAAACTACAAGTCCGTATGCGCGCGCTTCACTTTGCACGTTCTTACGGGGCTTCTCTCGTGCTTACCCCTTTGCGCATACATTTCAACATGGTCTCGAATTAAAGACAATTTTTTAACCTACAAAATGAAGTAAAATAAACTGAAATGCCGAATGTCGCAAAGGGGCTACAAGGCCCGATACATCGGCAATTATGTAAGATAATCGCTTCCGAAAATGACAAAGTCTGTCTCCTAACCTAACTTTGCAGGTTTCTCCTGTGCATATAACTAAAGTATACGTTTGTGTAGAATATATTTATGTAAGAGAATGTCCCCGAAGTTGCGCACACACAAATGGACACACTGCAGCTTCCGCTTCCAGTCTTATGTCGCTATGTCTAACTTTGGACTTGCACATATGAAACGACTTTTACTTTGCACCTAATTGTATAGATATTTATTGTCTTTATTTCTACCGTAACATACGTTTAGTTTGCAATATAATATACATATATTTTATGTTTGAAAGAAGCTGGACTTAGAAAAATTCGGGCCGAAATCGCCGATTTCCGAGAGGTGGAATTAAAAACAAGTTCCTGCCCTGGAACTTAGAAAAAAAAAACAGAAAATAAAAAAGGGAAACCGACCACAGTGACCAACCGAGAACGTGTCCGTCGCTTAGGTCTTACCGACTCGCATCGGCATCGACTGCGGACAAATCCACGGGTCACAGGATAAGTCTCAATAGATCGCAGTGTGGTGGCTGCTCTACTACGCACAACACCCAGACCGAAAAACGGGTCGTCTACCAGCGATTTCACGCCCGCACCTTGCTTTTGAAGAGTTAGCTCTTCTACCCGCCGCCCGGAAATAACGGAACGACATAATGGTAGTCTGCCGTGGCTTTACACTCGCACTTGCGTGCTTATATTCAGCCTCAACAACGCGCGAGCGCAAGATATCGTCGCGACTCTGGACGGGATTCTGACTTAGAGGCGTTCAGTCATAAGCCCGCAGAGGGTAGCTTCGCACCATTGGCACCTCCACCAAGCACAT
>CAKAJN010000182.1:0-27548 GCA_916613615.1 Steromphala cineraria
ATGCAAAGCCTGATTAGCTACAGAGCCAATGGCGATAACAATTTCAACAAACTGTCAATAAGAACAAAAATCTTAGTTTTAAACACCTATTTATTTATATTTTATATTTAAAACCTTCATATTCCTCAGTTGGTGATGGGGAACCTTTTCCTGATTTCAGAGACGATGCAGGAAGGAATGATCCGGGCGGACGTCCCGGCCCAACCATCCATAGCACCATCTCACCACTTGCCGATAAGCTATGTGTCGATATCTCCTTTAGTTGGAAAAAAAAAGAAGAAATATAGTGGTCTTTAAATCCATTAAGTTATTTTCACTTTTTTTGCAGGTGAAGATACTCTTCAAAGTGTACAAAAACAACCATACATGATTCATCAAATACATTACTACGAATAATGATGATAATTGTACTATAATGTTTGTTATTTCTTTGATCATATGTATACATTACATAGGTCAAGCAAACCCCTGCTTTCATGCAGAGAAGTGCATAATTATTTTATTAATTGCACAAATGAATAAATAATCCTTCAATTGTTGCCATATTTGTTAATTTTATCTCTGAACTGTTAAATCTTTGTCAAGATTGCATTTTTATTACTATTGTTCATTTTCAATTTATTTTTATAGTTATTATATCTTAATGTACTAGTTTGATGATTAATCAGACATAAATTAAGCGAGTAATGAATAAAGTTCTTATCTATAAATTAAGCGAGTAATGAATAAAGTTCTTATCTAAGTCCAATGAGATAAGTTTTATGAAACTTATGAATGACAACCTCGCTTGTTAATATCAAACCGTTTCATAACATTTTTGTTTCACTGAACCTCATTTAGAATTTACTATTCATAAAATGTATAATACATTTCTTTTGAATTTATATTTGTAAATAATATTTTAGAAATTGCACATTGTAATTGTAAAATTGCAGATAATTGTAAATATTATCATGTCAGAAAATAAATTATTCATAAAACTTAATTTTGATTTCTCATATATTTGTCATCATTTGACTTACTCGTCTGGTCGTTTGTTTGAGTCATCAGTTTTGTACTGCTGTCTGAACTGAAAGTATGCTGTGTCCAGCACATCCGTGTTCAGACAGACAGCCTCAAAACTTGAGTGGAGGGTCAAACAGCAGACAGTCGGGTCACCAGCCCTGCACTTGTCCCTGTACTGGAGTACCTCCTGGCAGCACAGACTCTCTCTGACTGTTGGCATGACACTGCAGTGGTTACACTCGCACCTGAGGAATTACAAATGTGCTGGTATACAAACTGAGCCTTAGATTTGTACTTCATATTGAGATATGCACAGTACGATTTTATGAAAGTTGACAATTGCTACCGAAATACACCTCACATAATTTTCATTTACTTAGGGGATTGTTTCTGTAGTATGCTGACATACAAGACGAGTTTATATTATTCTTATATATATATGAGTTAGCATTATATAAAACACGTTTAGTCTCGCCAGGACTCATCAGTGCAGCTTGGCTTTCCAGTGGAAAACTGCAGCCGTGATACTCAAGTCTTATCAATACCTTTTATAAAATACCCACATTGCTCATAATCAGTTGATAGTAATCTTCTTCATATTTATATCATCTTTGTTTACTCCATTAAATGATTATTATGAGGATATAATTACAAATCAATCGGATGACATTTTGAAAATTGATAGTTATTTGAAGCATGTAAACTAATATATTTGAGAAACATGGCTTTATCACCAAATTGAAAATGGGGATCCCTTATGATTTAAAAAATACATGTCATTCAAGTTTTCAAGTTAACCGCAAACTGGTAACAAATTATTTACTTTTTGACTACAACGTTTACAAAATTTTCAGCTTTACGAACATTTGGAAAATACAACTCCAAACTAGGTTACATATCAAATCAAATGACAAGGGAAATAACTCTTTAACACAGTATTTTACATATTTCAAATGTCTCATAAATTCATTTGTTTATCTGAATGATTCATTAAAAAATTTGAATCCCTATGCTTAAAAAAAATAAATTAGGTATATACCTGACTGAAAGTGACAATATCAATATTCCTACAAATATATATAACTTACCATGCAGTGTTGTGACGTCGACCGTCACCTTCATCCGATTCGGATCGGTTACCGTCCGAACTCTAGCTCGAGCTCGAGTCCCTTACTGGTTCAAATCGATATGCATTCTGCGCTTGTGCCGGGACAATATTTTCTTGATCTGATTCAACCATGGATGAATCGGAAGGCCACGGGGATCCGTCACTATCAGTGAGGTCGTACACGATCTGTGTAGACGCCATTTTGTATGTATTCCCTTCGTGATGTCACATTATCACGTGACATCAAACTTGACCTTTTTCGAGGTCAGTCGATTTCATCGATGTTTCGAAGATTGTATCTTTTTCAAAAAAATTTCAAAAAAATATTTAATTAGTGAAAATCAATAACATTATATATATAAGCAATATCTTATTGATGGAAAGTCTAATTTCGACATAATTACCTATACCCTTTAAAGGGAATAGGAAATAATGCCCATCTGGAAAAATGAATATGTAAATCAAGGTGTAAAGTGTCAAATAAACCCAACAAATATTTTTCTTCTACCAACATTAATGAGAACGCGGCTCCTGAACTTGATGACCTATAAAAAAGTAAACAAAAAATGACCTTTGACCTAATGACGTAACGAAGGGAATACATGACGCCATATTCCGCCATATTGTTACGTCGAGACGAGTCGAAGTCGACAAGAGAAAAATTCAAAATGCCTCGTATATGTGTGGTAGGTGGTTGCAACAACACCAAACAAGATCACACAATGCTTCATCTTTGGCCAAGGGATACAAAGCTTGCTAATATGTGGACAAAATTCGTTCAAAGAACCCGATCCGACTGGAAATCAGGACCCTCAAAGTACAGCTACATGTGTTCAGCTCATTTCACCGAGCATTCATACACCCAACCTAACTATGTTGCGGCTACTTTGGGGTTTAAACCGAAACTAAAGCCAGATGCATACCCTACCGTTCTGCCCCCAAAAATTGTGAAATCAAAGACTGAAACTACTGAAAGACCTTTAGCGAGTACAAGTGCAGAAAACGGACGAGCAGGGGTACATGTCGATGTGAAACAGCGCTCAGCATTTCGGAAGAGGGAGTTTTCAAGGGTAGGCATTGTCAGATTTAGTCAATTTTATGTACATGTATCCGCTAATTCTTTAGGGATTCAGTTACTTATAATCGTGAGTAATCAGTACAAAAAGCACAAGCAAAACGAATATCAGACCGTAGGCATACGAGTCGGACAACGTGCTTTTGATTTACAATAATTGTGTTAATTGTCCGGTTTTCGATCGGTAAAAATCCGGGTTAGATTATGTCTCATGTCTTGTGCGAATGCTTTGAAGTTTGATCACAAATAATTAATGGTTCGTTTTTTGATAGGGCATAATGAAACATTTTTATGAAAACAATTATTCTGGTTAAACAACATTAACTTGGAATTTAAATGCAGTTATCGTAATTATTTTTATTTTTGTTTTATTTTGGAACCATAAAATAAATCTTTTGTGCTGTACATAACCCAACGCTACTTATTCCCTTTATGTCTATTGTGTTCCAGATGTTACAGACGTCAGCTACTGATTCTGATGTGGACTGTACTGCCAAACAAATAAAGGTTTTGGATGATGAGGTCAACACAACTGATATCAGTATTATGGCGGACACCCTTGACACCAACCCAGCAGATGGAAGACAGGCAAGAGACAAAAAGATTCAAGTTAACCTCAAACCAAGGAGACGGAGTAAAGGTTTGTCAAATAAAAAAATTATAAATAAAAGATTATAATTACTTATATTAACATTGCATAGCATTTATTAAAAGTTTTGGTAAATATTGAATAATGACATGCATCATGACATGCATTGTTTCAAAATGTTATGTATTTAATTACCGGTATAGGTACCATATTATGTCATATGTAGACACTAGCTTAGATTAAAGTCTAATAGATAATAAAGATTAATATTTGGTGATGGGAAGCATCTTATGAAAAAAATAATTACATTGTCACTGCATCAATGTATGTTTAACTATTTTATATGAAAATTTATAAAATGAATGATTGTTTTTAAGGTGTTTCTACTCAAAGAATATTATGTGTTGACGCAGAGGTGCAGTGTGACCTCATTGGAGCTCCACCATTGCAGCTTTTCTCCACAGAATATCATCAGCAGGAACAGCTATCTGATGAAGAAATCATAGAGGAAATACCCTTAAATGACACTGATGATGAAAACCTGTCAACCTTTGATCCACGCGACTGCATAGATGAGCTGTCATCCAATGCTTCAATTTGCACGTAAGTTACTTGCATACGTGTTCTCAAAATTAATATCTCTGAAATTCAAATGTTTTCTTTTTTTACATAAAATGTATTTCATGATGTAGTTAGGAACACAATATTTTAGGGAAAGAATCAGATATCTTATAATGAGAAATTAAATGAATCTATATCAAGCATTTGTGCATGTACAAATGACATCCATGTTTTGCAAATGCAGTTGAAACATTAGCTTTTGTGTGCAATATGTCTGCAAATAATTATGATTTATCATGTTAAAAAAATTTTTATATTTATAATAAACAATATATTTGTATATTTGGAAGAAAGTAAAGTTTTTTATTTTTCCACAGAGATTTTGAGAAATTTGACCAAATCCGTCCACCTCACCAGCAGCAGGTCTACCTTGTATATGAAGATTGTTTATTGGAGCTCTTCACAGTGTGCCCAAACTGCAAAAGTGAATGTGCTGCAGGTGTAGACCTGATTATAGGGAGCCTCGTCAAAGTCAAACAGCATTGTTTGTCTTGTGACTTCAAGAGGAGCTGGGACAGTCAGCCTTTCATAAATAACACCCCTGCTGGAAATGTAATGCTGTCTTCAGCTATGTTATTTTCAGGTATGTTTTAAGCTCATAATATGTAATATATAAAAACAACTACTTTAGGACCATCTGTTTGTAAGATATTTGACAAGCTAAAATAAACTATTCAAAAATACAATACTCAAGTTATATCTTTTATCTTAATATTATATCTCTATCACAATTTTTTTGGAACCTGATTTAAGATATATAATAGTAGATTCACAAAGATCACAGTCAAGTTTGTCCTTTGTTTTCACAGGAGCATGCATTGCTAAGACTTTAAGAATTTTCAACCACCTTGGAGCTTTAGCAATAAGTTACAAGACCTTCACCAACCACCAACGTTACTACCTTATTCCTGCAATTGAAGCACTTTGGAAATCAAGCCAGACAGCCATTCTTGAGGAGTTAAAATCAAGTGATGTGCCGTTGAGTGTTGCAGCTGATGGAAGAGCTGACAGTCCTGGACACAGTGCTAAATTTGGGTCCTACAGTCTGCTAGAAACACAGCATAACAGGATTCTCCACATGGAATTGGTTACTGTAAGTCTTAATGATTATTCACAGGGTCAAAAATCTCCTTTAAGTACCAATAGAAATGCAGAAAGGTAGTGAAATACACATGGAATATAAGATAATATATTTGACCACTTCTTGGTTGAGCAACGCCTACAGATGAACGCCACAGTTTGGGTTAGCACTCTATCTAGATTCTTACCAATAGATGATCATTGCCCTTAGTTGGACCTTCATTTCCATAACTATTATCATTGCCAATATGTGGTAGTCTAAATGTAGTTTGTTTGTCTCAATAAGGTAACAGAAGTCAGCAACAGCAATCAAATGGAGAAAGAGGGACTGGTGAGAACACTCCAGTTTCTGAAGTCACAAGGTGTAACAGTACACAATATTGTGACTGACCGACACGTATCAATCAGAAAGTACTTGAGAGAGAATCAACCAGATATCACACACTTTCTTGATGTTTGGCATGTTGCTAAGGGTAAGTCATGTCAGTTCTTAGCTGTGATGTTCAAATTGGAGAAATTCCTTTTAAAGGTTCCAATTAGCAAATTTTAAAAAAATATTTCATTATTTATATACTAGACTAAAAAAGTTACAAAGCTTCATTTTTTATATTTATGACATATTTCAATAAGTAGTCAGTGAAGAAATACCTTACTATTCTGTTTCAGAATTTTTAAAGTATCTTTTAAATATTTGTGTAAATGATAAACATTTATGTAGATTATTATGTTTTAAAAAAGTTTTGAATTCAACCTCCTGATTGATATTGATTAAATTACATGTCATGTGTAATTGATAGAATGATATTCTGTTCTAGGTTTAGGTAAGAAAATTGATCAGCTTGGAAGGCAGAAAGGAATGGAGCTTGTTAAGCAGTGGAAGAAGTCCATCACACATCACATGTACTGGTGCGCCTCCTCAAACCAAGAAGCAAACCAAGATCTCATCCTAGCAAAATGGGAGTCAATTGTTGGCCATTTACAGGGACAACATCTCCATTCAAATTCACTCTTCCCAACATGTTTGCATGGACCATTGGTCGGAGCAGAAAGAAAAAAGAAGTGGTTTAAACCAAGTACGAAAATCATTTCTTAACTTTCTCATGAAATTAAAATTTACGGCATAAAAATATTCACAAAACAATCAAACTTATCTGACTTAATGTTTCCATGATAGTTTGAACTGAATAAATGTGTCAACAATTGTCATTATTAAATGTAATCATATTTTCCCTAATAACTGTTGAAATCTAGTGAAAATATTTATAATAACAGAAATAGATCACAAATATCAGCATTAAACAATGGTTTGTATTAATTTTTTTTACAGACACACCAGACTGTGAGAAGTTGATGATGATACTTGAAAGTACCAGAGTCAAAAAGGACGTCGCAATGCTCTCACCAGACACTCAGACTTCTCACCTAGAAGCCTACCATGCTGTTGTCAATCACTTTGCACCCAAGTTGACAAGTTTTTCAGTAGACGGAATGAAGGCAAGGTTAGTATTCAATCTTCATGATATGTTGCAGAAAGGTAGTGCTGTCATTTACATGGTTTTTAAATACATGATTTAAAATTGTGAAAGCAAAACAATTGTATTAATAATTTTAATATACCTCCGCTATAACATTTTCAGATTGAGATTCTATTTATCATCCAAAATCATTTTTCATCACATTTGCATGAAAAATTTACATCTTTAAATACTGCATAGTTCTAAAACTCCTAAACCACTGATGTAATAGCTTTGTGACGACGTTGTGTTTATGACGTCATAGCATTGTGACGTCATTACTGATGATGTAAAACGTTTGTGATGTCATGTATTTTCTGATGACAGGGTATTGTTCAAAATCAAAATTTTCTACCTCAAAACTATCCTTTTTCAAGTTTATCACTTTGGTTTCCTAATTCCTATTATTAACTTAATTATTTTAAGGTTGCAACTGGCCTCGCTCCACTTCAATGAAAACAGCTCACGAGAGCAGGCTACAAGTGTTGATGGACAACAGCAGTTCTCCCTTGAATTCAAGAAGTTCAACCATGGTGACGCCACATTGAAGAAAGTGCTTGTTTCATGCACTTACAGTAAGATATTCAATCATTTGTGACTGTCATCTTGGCAGGATTTATGAAAGAAAATTTCCTACATATCTTTTTATGTTAAGTGTCTGAATATTGTAATAGTTGATAAGTGATAGGGTTTACAATGTATGGTTCTTAATAAAGATCTACACACTACCGCAACTAAAATGGCTTATTGTGCTGAAAAAGACATAATAAGATTAAGAGATATGAATTGTAGGAACTGAGTTGTAATAACATCTTGTTTAATATAACTTATTTATGTTACAGATTACGTCGAGGTCTTAAAGGATATTGTCGTGAGATTAGTCGAAAGGGATGAAAAATGTTGTGTGAAGAAACAAGGACCCTCAACAATAGCATCTTCACTCAAACAAAAGAATATAAGTAAAGATGAGTGTATCAAACTGCATCATTCAAGATATGCATGAAGGATACTGTAAGTGTAAAGTATTTTCTTACATTATTTCTTAAAGAAATTTGTGTGGGTTTTGGGATAGAGATGTCTTGTGTTTAGACTCCTTGAATAGTGAGGATTAAAAATTGTATCTTTGTTGGCCCTGTGGCCTGTAATAAGGACCACAGAGGTCACACCCTTAATACCTATTTTCATCTTCTTGTCCAGAAGCATAAGGCCTAGAAAGCTGAAACTTTGTGTACAGACTCCTTGACTAGTGAGGATTAAAAATTGTTGATTTTGTGACCCTGTGTCCCCTACTAAGGGGACACAGGGGACATATTTGTCACACTCTAAAGCAAAATCAAATGCAAAGCCTGATTAGCTACAGAGCCAATGGCGATAACAATTTCAACAAACTGTCAATAAGAACAAAAATCTTAGTTTTAAACAACCTATTTATTTATATTTTATATTTAAAACCTTCATATTCCTCAGTTGGTGATGGGAACCTTTTCCTGATTTCAGAGACGATGCAGGAAGGAATGATCCGGCGGACGTCCCGGCCCAACCATCCATAGCACCATCTCACCACTTGCCGATAAGCTATGTGTCGATATCTCCTTTAGTTGGAAAAAAAAAGAAGAAATATAGTGGTCTTTAAATCCATTAAGTTATTTTCACTTTTTTTGCAGGTGAAGATACTCTTCAAAGTGTACAAAAACAACCATACATGATTCATCAAATACATTACTACGAATAATGATGATAATTGTACTATAATGTTTGTTATTTCTTTGATCATATGTATACATTACATAGGTCAAGCAAACCCCTGCTTTCATGCAGAGAAGTGCATAATTATTTTATTAATTGCACAAATGAATAAATAATCCTTCAATTGTTGCCATATTTGTTAATTTTATCTCTGAACTGTTAAATCTTTGTCAAGATTGCATTTTTATTACTATTGTTCATTTTCAATTTATTTTTATAGTTATTATATCTTAATGTACTAGTTTGATGATTAATCAGACATAAATTAAGCGAGTAATGAATAAAGTTCTTATCTATAAATTAAGCGAGTAATGAATAAAGTTCTTATCTAAGTCCAATGAGATAAGTTTTATGAAACTTATGAATGACAACCTCGCTTGTTAATATCAAACCGTTTCATAACATTTTTGTTTCACTGAACCTCATTTAGAATTTACTATTCATAAAATGTATAATACATTTCTTTTGAATTTATATTTGTAAATAATATTTTAGAAATTGCACATTGTAATTGTAAATTGCAGATAATTGTAAATATTATCATGTCAGAAAATAAATTATTCATAAAACTTAATTTTGATTTCTCATATATTTGTCATCATTTGACTTACTCGTCTGGTCGTTTGTTTGAGTCATCAGTTTTGTACTGCTGTCTGAACTGAAAGTATGCTGTGTCCAGCACATCCGTGTTCAGACAGACAGCCTCAAAACTTGAGTGGAGGGTCAAACAGCAGACAGTCGGGTCACCAGCCCTGCACTTGTCCCTGTACTGGAGTACCTCCTGGCAGCACAGACTCTCTCTGACTGTTGGCATGACACTGCAGTGGTTACACTCGCACCTGAGGAATTACAAATGTGCTGGTATACAAACTGAGCCTTAGATTTGTACTTCATATTGAGATATGCACAGTACGATTTTATGAAAGTTGACAATTGCTACCGAAATACACCTCACATAATTTTCATTTACTTAGGGGATTGTTTCTGTAGTATGCTGACATACAAGACGAGTTTAATATTATTCTTATATATATATGAGTTAGCATTATATAAAACACGTTTAGTCTCGCCAGGACTCATCAGTGCAGCTTGGCTTTCCAGTGGAAAACTGCAGCCGTGATACTCAAGTCTTATCAATACCTTTTATAAAATACCCACATTGCTCATAATCAGTTGATAGTAATCTTCTTCATATTTATATCATCTTTGTTTACTCCATTAAATGATTATTATGAGGATATAATTACAAATCAATCGGATGACATTTTGAAAATTGATAGTTATTTGAAGCATGTAAACTAATATATTTGAGAAACATGGCTTTATCACCAAATTGAAAATGGGGATCCCTTATGATTTAAAAAATACATGTCATTCAAGTTTTCAAGTTAACCGCAAACTGGTAACAAATTATTTACTTTTTGACTACAACGTTTACAAAATTTTCAGCTTTACGAACATTTGGAAAATACAACTCCAAACTAGGTTACATATCAAATCAAATGACAAGGGAAATAACTCTTTAACACAGTATTTTACATATTTCAAATGTCTCATAAATTCATTTGTTTATCTGAATGATTCATTAAAAAATTTGAATCCCTATGCTTAAAAAAAATAAATTAGGTATATACCTGACTGAAAGTGACAATATCAATATTCCTACAAATATATATAACTTACCATGCAGTGTTGTGACGTCGACCGTCACCTTCATCCGATTCGGATCGGTTACCGTCCGAACTCTAGCTCGAGCTCGAGTCCCTTACTGGTTCAAATCGATATGCATTCTGCGCTTGTGCCGGGACAATATTTTCTTGATCTGATTCAACCATGGATGAATCGGAAGGCCACGGGGATCCGTCACTATCAGTGAGGTCGTACACGATCTGTGTAGACGCCATTTTGTATGTATTCCCTTCGTGATGTCACATTATCACGTGACATCAAACTTGACCTTTTTCGAGGTCAGTCGATTTCATCGATGTTTCGAAGATTGTATCTTTTTCAAAAAAATTTCAAAAAAATATTTAATTAGTGAAAATCAATAACATTATATATATAAGCAATATCTTATTGATGGAAAGTCTAATTTCGACATAATTACCTATACCCTTTAAAGGGAATAGGAAATAATGCCCATCTGGAAAAATGAATATGTAAATCAAGGTGTAAAGTGTCAAATAAACCCAACAAATATTTTTCTTCTACCAACATTAATGAGAACGCGGCTCCTGAACTTGATGACCTATAAAAAAGTAAACAAAAAATGACCTTTGACCTAATGACGTAACGAAGGGAATACATGACGCCATATTCCGCCATATTGTTACGTCGAGACGAGTCGAAGTCGACAAGAGAAAAATTCAAAATGCCTCGTATATGTGTGGTAGGTGGTTGCAACAACACCAAACAAGATCACACAATGCTTCATCTTTGGCCAAGGGATACAAAGCTTGCTAATATGTGGACAAAATTCGTTCAAAGAACCCGATCCGACTGGAAATCAGGACCCTCAAAGTACAGCTACATGTGTTCAGCTCATTTCACCGAGCATTCATACACCCAACCTAACTATGTTGCGGCTACTTTGGGGTTTAAACCGAAACTAAAGCCAGATGCATACCCTACCGTTCTGCCCCCAAAAATTGTGAAATCAAAGACTGAAACTACTGAAAGACCTTTAGCGAGTACAAGTGCAGAAAACGGACGAGCAGGGGTACATGTCGATGTGAAACAGCGCTCAGCATTTCGGAAGAGGGAGTTTTCAAGGGTAGGCATTGTCAGATTTAGTCAATTTTATGTACATGTATCCGCTAATTCTTTAGGGATTCAGTTACTTATAATCGTGAGTAATCAGTACAAAAAGCACAAGCAAAACGAATATCAGACCGTAGGCATACGAGTCGGACAACATGCTTTTGATTTACAATAATTGTGTTAATTGTCCGGTTTTCGATCGGTAAAAATCCGGGTTAGATTATGTCTCATGTCTTGTGCGAATGCTTTGAAGTTTGATCACAAATAATTAATGGTTCGTTTTTTGATAGGGCATAATGAAACATTTTTATGAAAACAATTATTCTGGTTAAACAACATTAACTTGGAATTTAAATGCAGTTATCGTAATTATTTTTATTTTTGTTTTATTTTGGAACCATAAAATAAATCTTTTGTGCTGTACATAACCCAACGCTACTTATTCCCTTTATGTCTATTGTGTTCCAGATGTTACAGACGTCAGCTACTGATTCTGATGTGGACTGTACTGCCAAACAAATAAAGGTTTTGGATGATGAGGTCAACACAACTGATATCAGTATTATGGCGGACACCCTTGACACCAACCCAGCAGATGGAAGACAGGCAAGAGACAAAAAGATTCAAGTTAACCTCAAACCAAGGAGACGGAGTAAAGGTTTGTCAAATAAAAAAATTATAAATAAAAGATTATAATTACTTATATTAACATTGCATAGCATTTATTAAAAGTTTTGGTAAATATTGAATAATGACATGCATCATGACATGCATTGTTTCAAAATGTTATGTATTTAATTACCGGTATAGGTACCATATTATGTCATATGTAGACACTAGCTTAGATTAAAGTCTAATAGATAATAAAGATTAATATTTGGTGATGGGAAGCATCTTATGAAAAAAATAATTACATTGTCACTGCATCAATGTATGTTTAACTATTTTATATGAAAATTTATAAAATGAATGATTGTTTTTAAGGTGTTTCTACTCAAAGAATATTATGTGTTGACGCAGAGGTGCAGTGTGACCTCATTGGAGCTCCACCATTGCAGCTTTTCTCCACAGAATATCATCAGCAGGAACAGCTATCTGATGAAGAAATCATAGAGGAAATACCCTTAAATGACACTGATGATGAAAACCTGTCAACCTTTGATCCACGCGACTGCATAGATGAGCTGTCATCCAATGCTTCAATTTGCACGTAAGTTACTTGCATACGTGTTCTCAAAATTAATATCTCTGAAATTCAAATGTTTTCTTTTTTTACATAAAATGTATTTCATGATGTAGTTAGGAACACAATATTTTAGGGAAAGAATCAGATATCTTATAATGAGAAATTAAATGAATCTATATCAAGCATTTGTGCATGTACAAATGACATCCATGTTTTGCAAATGCAGTTGAAACATTAGCTTTTGTGTGCAATATGTCTGCAAATAATTATGATTTATCATGTTAAAAAATTTTTTATATTTATAATAAACAATATATTTGTATATTTGGAAGAAAGTAAAGTTTTTTATTTTTCCACAGAGATTTTGAGAAATTTGACCAAATCCGTCCACCTCACCAGCAGCAGGTCTACCTTGTATATGAAGATTGTTTATTGGAGCTCTTCACAGTGTGCCCAAACTGCAAAAGTGAATGTGCTGCAGGTGTAGACCTGATTATAGGGAGCCTCGTCAAAGTCAAACAGCATTGTTTGTCTTGTGACTTCAAGAGGAGCTGGGACAGTCAGCCTTTCATAAATAACACCCCTGCTGGAAATGTAATGCTGTCTTCAGCTATGTTATTTTCAGGTATGTTTTAAGCTCATAATATGTAATATATAAAAACAACTACTTTAGGACCATCTGTTTGTAAGATATTTGACAAGCTAAAATAAACTATTCAAAAATACAATACTCAAGTTATATCTTTTATCTTAATATTATATCTCTATCACAATTTTTTTGGAACCTGATTTAAGATATATAATAGTAGATTCACAAAGATCACAGTCAAGTTTGTCCTTTGTTTTCACAGGAGCATGCATTGCTAAGACTTTAAGAATTTTCAACCACCTTGGAGCTTTAGCAATAAGTTACAAGACCTTCACCAACCACCAACGTTACTACCTTATTCCTGCAATTGAAGCACTTTGGAAATCAAGCCAGACAGCCATTCTTGAGGAGTTAAAATCAAGTGATGTGCCGTTGAGTGTTGCAGCTGATGGAAGAGCTGACAGTCCTGGACACAGTGCTAAATTTGGGTCCTACAGTCTGCTAGAAACACAGCATAACAGGATTCTCCACATGGAATTGGTTACTGTAAGTCTTAATGATTATTCACAGGGTCAAAAATCTCCTTTAAGTACCAATAGAAATGCAGAAAGGTAGTGAAATACACATGGAATATAAGATAATATATTTGACCACTTCTTGGTTGAGCAACGCCTACAGATGAACGCCACAGTTTGGGTTAGCACTCTATCTAGATTCTTACCAATAGATGATCATTGCCCTTAGTTGGACCTTCATTTCCATAACTATTATCATTGCCAATATGTGGTAGTCTAAATGTAGTTTGTTTGTCTCAATAAGGTAACAGAAGTCAGCAACAGCAATCAAATGGAGAAAGAGGGACTGGTGAGAACACTCCAGTTTCTGAAGTCACAAGGTGTAACAGTACACAATATTGTGACTGACCGACACGTATCAATCAGAAAGTACTTGAGAGAGAATCAACCAGATATCACACACTTTCTTGATGTTTGGCATGTTGCTAAGGGTAAGTCATGTCAGTTCTTAGCTGTGATGTTCAAATTGGAGAAATTCCTTTTAAAGGTTCCAATTAGCAAATTTTAAAAAAATATTTCATTATTTATATACTAGACTAAAAAAGTTACAAAGCTTCATTTTTTATATTTATGACATATTTCAATAAGTAGTCAGTGAAGAAATACCTTACTATTCTGTTTCAGAATTTTTAAAGTATCTTTTAAATATTTGTGTAAATGATAAACATTTATGTAGATTATTATGTTTTAAAAAAGTTTTGAATTCAACCTCCTGATTGATATTGATTAAATTACATGTCATGTGTAATTGATAGAATGATATTCTGTTCTAGGTTTAGGTAAGAAAATTGATCAGCTTGGAAGGCAGAAAGGAATGGAGCTTGTTAAGCAGTGGAAGAAGTCCATCACACATCACATGTACTGGTGCGCCTCCTCAAACCAAGAAGCAAACCAAGATCTCATCCTAGCAAAATGGGAGTCAATTGTTGGCCATTTACAGGGACAACATCTCCATTCAAATTCACTCTTCCCAACATGTTTGCATGGACCATTGGTCGGAGCAGAAAGAAAAAAGAAGTGGTTTAAACCAAGTACGAAAATCATTTCTTAACTTTCTCATGAAATTAAAATTTACGGCATAAAAATATTCACAAAACAATCAAACTTATCTGACTTAATGTTTCCATGATAGTTTGAACTGAATAAATGTGTCAACAATTGTCATTATTAAATGTAATCATATTTTCCCTAATAACTGTTGAAATCTAGTGAAAATATTTATAATAACAGAAATAGATCACAAATATCAGCATTAAACAATGGTTTGTATTAATTTTTTTTACAGACACACCAGACTGTGAGAAGTTGATGATGATACTTGAAAGTACCAGAGTCAAAAAGGACGTCGCAATGCTCTCACCAGACACTCAGACTTCTCACCTAGAAGCCTACCATGCTGTTGTCAATCACTTTGCACCCAAGTTGACAAGTTTTTCAGTAGACGGAATGAAGGCAAGGTTAGTATTCAATCTTCATGATATGTTGCAGAAAGGTAGTGCTGTCATTTACATGGTTTTTAAATACATGATTTAAAATTGTGAAAGCAAAACAATTGTATTAATAATTTTAATATACCTCCGCTATAACATTTTCAGATTGAGATTCTATTTATCATCCAAAATCATTTTTCATCACATTTGCATGAAAAATTTACATCTTTAAATACTGCATAGTTCTAAAACTCCTAAACCACTGATGTAATAGCTTTGTGACGACGTTGTGTTTATGACGTCATAGCATTGTGACGTCATTACTGATGATGTAAAACGTTTGTGATGTCATGTATTTTCTGATGACAGGGTATTGTTCAAAATCAAAATTTTCTACCTCAAAACTATCCTTTTTCAAGTTTATCACTTTGGTTTCCTAATTCCTATTATTAACTTAATTATTTTAAGGTTGCAACTGGCCTCGCTCCACTTCAATGAAAACAGCTCACGAGAGCAGGCTACAAGTGTTGATGGACAACAGCAGTTCTCCCTTGAATTCAAGAAGTTCAACCATGGTGACGCCACATTGAAGAAAGTGCTTGTTTCATGCACTTACAGTAAGATATTCAATCATTTGTGACTGTCATCTTGGCAGGATTTATGAAAGAAAATTTCCTACATATCTTTTTATGTTAAGTGTCTGAATATTGTAATAGTTGATAAGTGATAGGGTTTACAATGTATGGTTCTTAATAAAGATCTACACACTACCGCAACTAAAATGGCTTATTGTGCTGAAAAAGACATAATAAGATTAAGAGATATGAATTGTAGGAACTGAGTTGTAATAACATCTTGTTTAATATAACTTATTTATGTTACAGATTACGTCGAGGTCTTAAAGGATATTGTCGTGAGATTAGTCGAAAGGGATGAAAAATGTTGTGTGAAGAAACAAGGACCCTCAACAATAGCATCTTCACTCAAACAAAAGAATATAAGTAAAGATGAGTGTATCAAACTGCATCATTCAAGATATGCATGAAGGATACTGTAAGTGTAAAGTATTTTCTTACATTATTTCTTAAAGAAATTTGTGTGGGTTTTGGGATAGAGATGTCTTGTGTTTAGACTCCTTGAATAGTGAGGATTAAAAATTGTATCTTTGTTGGCCCTGTGGCCTGTAATAAGGACCACAGAGGTCACACCCTTAATACCTATTTTCATCTTCTTGTCCAGAAGCATAAGGCCTAGAAAGCTGAAACTTTGTGTACAGACTCCTTGACTAGTGAGGATTAAAAATTGTTGATTTTGTGACCCTGTGTCCCCTACTAAGGGGACACAGGGGACATATTTGTCACACTCTAAAGCAAAATCAAATGCAAAGCCTGATTAGCTACAGAGCCAATGGCGATAACAATTTCAACAAACTGTCAATAAGAACAAAAATCTTAGTTTTAAACAACCTATTTATTTATATTTTATATTTAAAACCTTCATATTCCTCAGTTGGTGATGGGAACCTTTTCCTGATTTCAGAGACGATGCAGGAAGGAATGATCCGGCGGACGTCCCGGCCCAACCATCCATAGCACCATCTCACCACTTGCCGATAAGCTATGTGTCGATATCTCCTTTAGTTGGAAAAAAAAAGAAGAAATATAGTGGTCTTTAAATCCATTAAGTTATTTTCACTTTTTTTGCAGGTGAAGATACTCTTCAAAGTGTACAAAAACAACCATACATGATTCATCAAATACATTACTACGAATAATGATGATAATTGTACTATAATGTTTGTTATTTCTTTGATCATATGTATACATTACATAGGTCAAGCAAACCCCTGCTTTCATGCAGAGAAGTGCATAATTATTTTATTAATTGCACAAATGAATAAATAATCCTTCAATTGTTGCCATATTTGTTAATTTTATCTCTGAACTGTTAAATCTTTGTCAAGATTGCATTTTTATTACTATTGTTCATTTTCAATTTATTTTTATAGTTATTATATCTTAATGTACTAGTTTGATGATTAATCAGACATAAATTAAGCGAGTAATGAATAAAGTTCTTATCTATAAATTAAGCGAGTAATGAATAAAGTTCTTATCTAAGTCCAATGAGATAAGTTTTATGAAACTTATGAATGACAACCTCGCTTGTTAATATCAAACCGTTTCATAACATTTTTGTTTCACTGAACCTCATTTAGAATTTACTATTCATAAAATGTATAATACATTTCTTTTGAATTTATATTTGTAAATAATATGTTAGAAATTGCACATTGTAATTGTAAATTGCAGATAATTGTAAATATTATCATGTCAGAAAATAAATTATTCATAAAACTTAATTTTGATTTCTCATATATTTGTCATCATTTGACTTACTCGTCTGGTCGTTTGTTTGAGTCATCAGTTTTGTACTGCTGTCTGAACTGAAAGTATGCTGTGTCCAGCACATCCGTGTTCAGACAGACAGCCTCAAAACTTGAGTGGAGGGTCAAACAGCAGACAGTCGGGTCACCAGCCCTGCACTTGTCCCTGTACTGGAGTACCTCCTGGCAGCACAGACTCTCTCTGACTGTTGGCATGACACTGCAGTGGTTACACTCGCACCTGAGGAATTACAAATGTGCTGGTATACAAACTGAGCCTTAGATTTGTACTTCATATTGAGATATGCACAGTACGATTTTATGAAAGTTGACAATTGCTACCGAAATACACCTCACATAATTTTCATTTACTTAGGGGATTGTTTCTGTAGTATGCTGACATACAAGACGAGTTTAATATTATTCTTATATATATATGAGTTAGCATTATATAAAACACGTTTAGTCTCGCCAGGACTCATCAGTGCAGCTTGGCTTTCCAGTGGAAAACTGCAGCCGTGATACTCAAGTCTTATCAATACCTTTTATAAAATACCCACATTGCTCATAATCAGTTGATAGTAATCTTCTTCATATTTATATCATCTTTGTTTACTCCATTAAATGATTATTATGAGGATATAATTACAAATCAATCGGATGACATTTTGAAAATTGATAGTTATTTGAAGCATGTAAACTAATATATTTGAGAAACATGGCTTTATCACCAAATTGAAAATGGGGATCCCTTATGATTTAAAAAATACATGTCATTCAAGTTTTCAAGTTAACCGCAAACTGGTAACAAATTATTTACTTTTTGACTACAACGTTTACAAAATTTTCAGCTTTACGAACATTTGGAAAATACAACTCCAAACTAGGTTACATATCAAATCAAATGACAAGGGAAATAACTCTTTAACACAGTATTTTACATATTTCAAATGTCTCATAAATTCATTTGTTTATCTGAATGATTCATTAAAAAATTTGAATCCCTATGCTTAAAAAAAATAAATTAGGTATATACCTGACTGAAAGTGACAATATCAATATTCCTACAAATATATATAACTTACCATGCAGTGTTGTGACGTCGACCGTCACCTTCATCCGATTCGGATCGGTTACCGTCCGAACTCTAGCTCGAGCTCGAGTCCCTTACTGGTTCAAATCGATATGCATTCTGCGCTTGTGCCGGGACAATATTTTCTTGATCTGATTCAACCATGGATGAATCGGAAGGCCACGGGGATCCGTCACTATCAGTGAGGTCGTACACGATCTGTGTAGACGCCATTTTGTATGTATTCCCTTCGTGATGTCACATTATCACGTGACATCAAACTTGACCTTTTTCGAGGTCAGTCGATTTCATCGATGTTTCGAAGATTGTATCTTTTTCAAAAAAATTTCAAAAAAATATTTAATTAGTGAAAATCAATAACATTATATATATAAGCAATATCTTATTGATGGAAAGTCTAATTTCGACATAATTACCTATACCCTTTAAAGGGAATAGGAAATAATGCCCATCTGGAAAAATGAATATGTAAATCAAGGTGTAAAGTGTCAAATAAACCCAACAAATATTTTTCTTCTACCAACATTAATGAGAACGCGGCTCCTGAACTTGATGACCTATAAAAAAGTAAACAAAAAATGACCTTTGACCTAATGACGTAACGAAGGGAATACATGACGCCATATTCCGCCATATTGTTACGTCGAGACGAGTCGAAGTCGACAAGAGAAAAATTCAAAATGCCTCGTATATGTGTGGTAGGTGGTTGCAACAACACCAAACAAGATCACACAATGCTTCATCTTTGGCCAAGGGATACAAAGCTTGCTAATATGTGGACAAAATTCGTTCAAAGAACCCGATCCGACTGGAAATCAGGACCCTCAAAGTACAGCTACATGTGTTCAGCTCATTTCACCGAGCATTCATACACCCAACCTAACTATGTTGCGGCTACTTTGGGGTTTAAACCGAAACTAAAGCCAGATGCATACCCTACCGTTCTGCCCCCAAAAATTGTGAAATCAAAGACTGAAACTACTGAAAGACCTTTAGCGAGTACAAGTGCAGAAAACGGACGAGCAGGGGTACATGTCGATGTGAAACAGCGCTCAGCATTTCGGAAGAGGGAGTTTTCAAGGGTAGGCATTGTCAGATTTAGTCAATTTTATGTACATGTATCCGCTAATTCTTTAGGGATTCAGTTACTTATAATCGTGAGTAATCAGTACAAAAAGCACAAGCAAAACGAATATCAGACCGTAGGCATACGAGTCGGACAACGTGCTTTTGATTTACAATAATTGTGTTAATTGTCCGGTTTTCGATCGGTAAAAATCCGGGTTAGATTATGTCTCATGTCTTGTGCGAATGCTTTGAAGTTTGATCACAAATAATTAATGGTTCGTTTTTTGATAGGGCATAATGAAACATTTTTATGAAAACAATTATTCTGGTTAAACAACATTAACTTGGAATTTAAATGCAGTTATCGTAATTATTTTTATTTTTGTTTTATTTTGGAACCATAAAATAAATCTTTTGTGCTGTACATAACCCAACGCTACTTATTCCCTTTATGTCTATTGTGTTCCAGATGTTACAGACGTCAGCTACTGATTCTGATGTGGACTGTACTGCCAAACAAATAAAGGTTTTGGATGATGAGGTCAACACAACTGATATCAGTATTATGGCGGACACCCTTGACACCAACCCAGCAGATGGAAGACAGGCAAGAGACAAAAAGATTCAAGTTAACCTCAAACCAAGGAGACGGAGTAAAGGTTTGTCAAATAAAAAAATTATAAATAAAAGATTATAATTACTTATATTAACATTGCATAGCATTTATTAAAAGTTTTGGTAAATATTGAATAATGACATGCATCATGACATGCATTGTTTCAAAATGTTATGTATTTAATTACCGGTATAGGTACCATATTATGTCATATGTAGACACTAGCTTAGATTAAAGTCTAATAGATAATAAAGATTAATATTTGGTGATGGGAAGCATCTTATGAAAAAAATAATTACATTGTCACTGCATCAATGTATGTTTAACTATTTTATATGAAAATTTATAAAATGAATGATTGTTTTTAAGGTGTTTCTACTCAAAGAATATTATGTGTTGACGCAGAGGTGCAGTGTGACCTCATTGGAGCTCCACCATTGCAGCTTTTCTCCACAGAATATCATCAGCAGGAACAGCTATCTGATGAAGAAATCATAGAGGAAATACCCTTAAATGACACTGATGATGAAAACCTGTCAACCTTTGATCCACGCGACTGCATAGATGAGCTGTCATCCAATGCTTCAATTTGCACGTAAGTTACTTGCATACGTGTTCTCAAAATTAATATCTCTGAAATTCAAATGTTTTCTTTTTTTACATAAAATGTATTTCATGATGTAGTTAGGAACACAATATTTTAGGGAAAGAATCAGATATCTTATAATGAGAAATTAAATGAATCTATATCAAGCATTTGTGCATGTACAAATGACATCCATGTTTTGCAAATGCAGTTGAAACATTAGCTTTTGTGTGCAATATGTCTGCAAATAATTATGATTTATCATGTTAAAAAATTTTTTATATTTATAATAAACAATATATTTGTATATTTGGAAGAAAGTAAAGTTTTTTATTTTTCCACAGAGATTTTGAGAAATTTGACCAAATCCGTCCACCTCACCAGCAGCAGGTCTACCTTGTATATGAAGATTGTTTATTGGAGCTCTTCACAGTGTGCCCAAACTGCAAAAGTGAATGTGCTGCAGGTGTAGACCTGATTATAGGGAGCCTCGTCAAAGTCAAACAGCATTGTTTGTCTTGTGACTTCAAGAGGAGCTGGGACAGTCAGCCTTTCATAAATAACACCCCTGCTGGAAATGTAATGCTGTCTTCAGCTATGTTATTTTCAGGTATGTTTTAAGCTCATAATATGTAATATATAAAAACAACTACTTTAGGACCATCTGTTTGTAAGATATTTGACAAGCTAAAATAAACTATTCAAAAATACAATACTCAAGTTATATCTTTTATCTTAATATTATATCTCTATCACAATTTTTTTGGAACCTGATTTAAGATATATAATAGTAGATTCACAAAGATCACAGTCAAGTTTGTCCTTTGTTTTCACAGGAGCATGCATTGCTAAGACTTTAAGAATTTTCAACCACCTTGGAGCTTTAGCAATAAGTTACAAGACCTTCACCAACCACCAACGTTACTACCTTATTCCTGCAATTGAAGCACTTTGGAAATCAAGCCAGACAGCCATTCTTGAGGAGTTAAAATCAAGTGATGTGCCGTTGAGTGTTGCAGCTGATGGAAGAGCTGACAGTCCTGGACACAGTGCTAAATTTGGGTCCTACAGTCTGCTAGAAACACAGCATAACAGGATTCTCCACATGGAATTGGTTACTGTAAGTCTTAATGATTATTCACAG
Organism: Steromphala cineraria; assembly: GCA_916613615.1. NCBI lineage: Eukaryota > Metazoa > Mollusca > Gastropoda > Trochida > Trochidae > Steromphala > Steromphala cineraria. The sequence continues at coordinate 22,172 of CAKAJN010000182.1, forward strand.
GGTCAAAAATCTCCTTTAAGTACCAATAGAAATGCAGAAAGGTAGTGAAATACACATGGAATATAAGATAATATATTTGACCACTTCTTGGTTGAGCAACGCCTACAGATGAACGCCACAGTTTGGGTTAGCACTCTATCTAGATTCTTACCAATAGATGATCATTGCCCTTAGTTGGACCTTCATTTCCATAACTATTATCATTGCCAATATGTGGTAGTCTAAATGTAGTTTGTTTGTCTCAATAAGGTAACAGAAGTCAGCAACAGCAATCAAATGGAGAAAGAGGGACTGGTGAGAACACTCCAGTTTCTGAAGTCACAAGGTGTAACAGTACACAATATTGTGACTGACCGACACGTATCAATCAGAAAGTACTTGAGAGAGAATCAACCAGATATCACACACTTTCTTGATGTTTGGCATGTTGCTAAGGGTAAGTCATGTCAGTTCTTAGCTGTGATGTTCAAATTGGAGAAATTCCTTTTAAAGGTTCCAATTAGCAAATTTTAAAAAAATATTTCATTATTTATATACTAGACTAAAAAAGTTACAAAGCTTCATTTTTTATATTTATGACATATTTCAATAAGTAGTCAGTGAAGAAATACCTTACTATTCTGTTTCAGAATTTTTAAAGTATCTTTTAAATATTTGTGTAAATGATAAACATTTATGTAGATTATTATGTTTTAAAAAAGTTTTGAATTCAACCTCCTGATTGATATTGATTAAATTACATGTCATGTGTAATTGATAGAATGATATTCTGTTCTAGGTTTAGGTAAGAAAATTGATCAGCTTGGAAGGCAGAAAGGAATGGAGCTTGTTAAGCAGTGGAAGAAGTCCATCACACATCACATGTACTGGTGCGCCTCCTCAAACCAAGAAGCAAACCAAGATCTCATCCTAGCAAAATGGGAGTCAATTGTTGGCCATTTACAGGGACAACATCTCCATTCAAATTCACTCTTCCCAACATGTTTGCATGGACCATTGGTCGGAGCAGAAAGAAAAAAGAAGTGGTTTAAACCAAGTACGAAAATCATTTCTTAACTTTCTCATGAAATTAAAATTTACGGCATAAAAATATTCACAAAACAATCAAACTTATCTGACTTAATGTTTCCATGATAGTTTGAACTGAATAAATGTGTCAACAATTGTCATTATTAAATGTAATCATATTTTCCCTAATAACTGTTGAAATCTAGTGAAAATATTTATAATAACAGAAATAGATCACAAATATCAGCATTAAACAATGGTTTGTATTAATTTTTTTTACAGACACACCAGACTGTGAGAAGTTGATGATGATACTTGAAAGTACCAGAGTCAAAAAGGACGTCGCAATGCTCTCACCAGACACTCAGACTTCTCACCTAGAAGCCTACCATGCTGTTGTCAATCACTTTGCACCCAAGTTGACAAGTTTTTCAGTAGACGGAATGAAGGCAAGGTTAGTATTCAATCTTCATGATATGTTGCAGAAAGGTAGTGCTGTCATTTACATGGTTTTTAAATACATGATTTAAAATTGTGAAAGCAAAACAATTGTATTAATAATTTTAATATACCTCCGCTATAACATTTTCAGATTGAGATTCTATTTATCATCCAAAATCATTTTTCATCACATTTGCATGAAAAATTTACATCTTTAAATACTGCATAGTTCTAAAACTCCTAAACCACTGATGTAATAGCTTTGTGACGACGTTGTGTTTATGACGTCATAGCATTGTGACGTCATTACTGATGATGTAAAACGTTTGTGATGTCATGTATTTTCTGATGACAGGGTATTGTTCAAAATCAAAATTTTCTACCTCAAAACTATCCTTTTTCAAGTTTATCACTTTGGTTTCCTAATTCCTATTATTAACTTAATTATTTTAAGGTTGCAACTGGCCTCGCTCCACTTCAATGAAAACAGCTCACGAGAGCAGGCTACAAGTGTTGATGGACAACAGCAGTTCTCCCTTGAATTCAAGAAGTTCAACCATGGTGACGCCACATTGAAGAAAGTGCTTGTTTCATGCACTTACAGTAAGATATTCAATCATTTGTGACTGTCATCTTGGCAGGATTTATGAAAGAAAATTTCCTACATATCTTTTTATGTTAAGTGTCTGAATATTGTAATAGTTGATAAGTGATAGGGTTTACAATGTATGGTTCTTAATAAAGATCTACACACTACCGCAACTAAAATGGCTTATTGTGCTGAAAAAGACATAATAAGATTAAGAGATATGAATTGTAGGAACTGAGTTGTAATAACATCTTGTTTAATATAACTTATTTATGTTACAGATTACGTCGAGGTCTTAAAGGATATTGTCGTGAGATTAGTCGAAAGGGATGAAAAATGTTGTGTGAAGAAACAAGGACCCTCAACAATAGCATCTTCACTCAAACAAAAGAATATAAGTAAAGATGAGTGTATCAAACTGCATCATTCAAGATATGCATGAAGGATACTGTAAGTGTAAAGTATTTTCTTACATTATTTCTTAAAGAAATTTGTGTGGGTTTTGGGATAGAGATGTCTTGTGTTTAGACTCCTTGAATAGTGAGGATTAAAAATTGTATCTTTGTTGGCCCTGTGGCCTGTAATAAGGACCACAGAGGTCACACCCTTAATACCTATTTTCATCTTCTTGTCCAGAAGCATAAGGCCTAGAAAGCTGAAACTTTGTGTACAGACTCCTTGACTAGTGAGGATTAAAAATTGTTGATTTTGTGACCCTGTGTCCCCTACTAAGGGGACACAGGGGACATATTTGTCACACTCTAAAGCAAAATCAAATGCAAAGCCTGATTAGCTACAGAGCCAATGGCGATAACAATTTCAACAAACTGTCAATAAGAACAAAAATCTTAGTTTTAAACAACCTATTTATTTATATTTTATATTTAAAACCTTCATATTCCTCAGTTGGTGATGGGAACCTTTTCCTGATTTCAGAGACGATGCAGGAAGGAATGATCCGGCGGACGTCCCGGCCCAACCATCCATAGCACCATCTCACCACTTGCCGATAAGCTATGTGTCGATATCTCCTTTAGTTGGAAAAAAAAAGAAGAAATATAGTGGTCTTTAAATCCATTAAGTTATTTTCACTTTTTTTGCAGGTGAAGATACTCTTCAAAGTGTACAAAAACAACCATACATGATTCATCAAATACATTACTACGAATAATGATGATAATTGTACTATAATGTTTGTTATTTCTTTGATCATATGTATACATTACATAGGTCAAGCAAACCCCTGCTTTCATGCAGAGAAGTGCATAATTATTTTATTAATTGCACAAATGAATAAATAATCCTTCAATTGTTGCCATATTTGTTAATTTTATCTCTGAACTGTTAAATCTTTGTCAAGATTGCATTTTTATTACTATTGTTCATTTTCAATTTATTTTTATAGTTATTATATCTTAATGTACTAGTTTGATGATTAATCAGACATAAATTAAGCGAGTAATGAATAAAGTTCTTATCTATAAATTAAGCGAGTAATGAATAAAGTTCTTATCTAAGTCCAATGAGATAAGTTTTATGAAACTTATGAATGACAACCTCGCTTGTTAATATCAAACCGTTTCATAACATTTTTGTTTCACTGAACCTCATTTAGAATTTACTATTCATAAAATGTATAATACATTTCTTTTGAATTTATATTTGTAAATAATATTTTAGAAATTGCACATTGTAATTGTAAATTGCAGATAATTGTAAATATTATCATGTCAGAAAATAAATTATTCATAAAACTTAATTTTGATTTCTCATATATTTGTCATCATTTGACTTACTCGTCTGGTCGTTTGTTTGAGTCATCAGTTTTGTACTGCTGTCTGAACTGAAAGTATGCTGTGTCCAGCACATCCGTGTTCAGACAGACAGCCTCAAAACTTGAGTGGAGGGTCAAACAGCAGACAGTCGGGTCACCAGCCCTGCACTTGTCCCTGTACTGGAGTACCTCCTGGCAGCACAGACTCTCTCTGACTGTTGGCATGACACTGCAGTGGTTACACTCGCACCTGAGGAATTACAAATGTGCTGGTATACAAACTGAGCCTTAGATTTGTACTTCATATTGAGATATGCACAGTACGATTTTATGAAAGTTGACAATTGCTACCGAAATACACCTCACATAATTTTCATTTACTTAGGGGATTGTTTCTGTAGTATGCTGACATACAAGACGAGTTTAATATTATTCTTATATATATATGAGTTAGCATTATATAAAACACGTTTAGTCTCGCCAGGACTCATCAGTGCAGCTTGGCTTTCCAGTGGAAAACTGCAGCCGTGATACTCAAGTCTTATCAATACCTTTTATAAAATACCCACATTGCTCATAATCAGTTGATAGTAATCTTCTTCATATTTATATCATCTTTGTTTACTCCATTAAATGATTATTATGAGGATATAATTACAAATCAATCGGATGACATTTTGAAAATTGATAGTTATTTGAAGCATGTAAACTAATATATTTGAGAAACATGGCTTTATCACCAAATTGAAAATGGGGATCCCTTATGATTTAAAAAATACATGTCATTCAAGTTTTCAAGTTAACCGCAAACTGGTAACAAATTATTTACTTTTTGACTACAACGTTTACAAAATTTTCAGCTTTACGAACATTTGGAAAATACAACTCCAAACTAGGTTACATATCAAATCAAATGACAAGGGAAATAACTCTTTAACACAGTATTTTACATATTTCAAATGTCTCATAAATTCATTTGTTTATCTGAATGATTCATTAAAAAATTTGAATCCCTATGCTTAAAAAAAATAAATTAGGTATATACCTGACTGAAAGTGACAATATCAATATTCCTACAAATATATATAACTTACCATGCAGTGTTGTGACGTCGACCGTCACCTTCATCCGATTCGGATCGGTTACCGTCCGAACTCTAGCTCGAGCTCGAGTCCCTTACTGGTTCAAATCGATATGCATTCTGCGCTTGTGCCGGGACAATATTTTCTTGATCTGATTCAACCATGGATGAATCGGAAGGCCACGGGGATCCGTCACTATCAGTGAGGTCGTACACGATCTGTGTAGACGCCATTTTGTATGTATTCCCTTCGTGATGTCACATTATCACGTGACATCAAACTTGACCTTTTTCGAGGTCAGTCGATTTCATCGATGTTTCGAAGATTGTATCTTTTTCAAAAAAATTTCAAAAAAATATTTAATTAGTGAAAATCAATAACATTATATATATAAGCAATATCTTATTGATGGAAAGTCTAATTTCGACATAATTACCTATACCCTTTAAGAGGCGCTTTGAACCACTTTCCTCCTTCGTCCTA
>CAKAJN010000183.1:2500-5000 GCA_916613615.1 Steromphala cineraria
ACCTTTTTGAGAGGTCTGGCAAGGGGGACGACACCGCGCAGTACCCGAGCCATTGAAGCAAGGGACCGACGCGAACGACCCTGAGATCCAACTACGAGCTTTTTAACCACAACAACTTTAATATACGCTATTGGAGCTGGAATTACCGCGGCTGCTGGCACCAGACTTGCCCTCCAATAGATCCTCGTGCACACGTTTAGAGTGCACTCATTCCAATTACGGGGCCTCGAAAGAGTTTATATTTTTATACCATCTTGTAGACCACATATTAAAGTACACAGCGCATGTTTCAGAAGAACAGCGACATTTAAATTAAAGGCTTTATCGCTCTAGCAATATCGTTCACCTAGTTGTTTTCAGTTATCCATTCACAAGTGCCGCAACTGATTACAAAAACCCCTTTACGGGCTCTCTAACTCTTTCATTTATAAAGATATTTTAACATTTTATACCTAGTTTTAAAGGAAATTTATAGCCCTACTTGGACATGTATTCATAAATGTTGCGCTGGTATAACTAAGCAAACTACAGCGCCCGCAAGATGACCGCCGGACAATTTTGCTTCAAATTAATTACCTTTGCGGCGCTTCTAACACCCTGACCATTTGAGATATTATTGTATATTTGGGCTCATTTTAAAGGCATTAAAATTCCCTTCATTTTGATATATTACACATCCCGGTAAACTAATTGTTGTAGATTCTACAAGCCCCGATGCAACATTTTTAAGAACTTCAGGCTGCCGATAAACTTGTGTCGGGACTTCTCACACTTACACAATCATAGATAAATTAAAACAAAATAGATCAAAATAAAGCCCTTTTTATGCGCTACATTTTACACTATCTCCGCCGTCATAGGTGTTTTTAATTTTAAAGAAAAACGACCCGATGTATCGTAAACGACGGACGTGAGAGTTACCGACAAGCCGCGCCACCAACAAAACTTATTAAAGTTGACAATTTCTATTTTGCGGGACATCCTCAGCGTTTACTTATGCCCCGATACCAACAAATGAGGTATCGTTAGAAAGGTTTTTTATCAGGCTAGCCGCTCATGCTATTTTATTCCAAGTTTTAAAGACGGTAACGTCACAACGGGTGCCGCAACATGTGCGACAGCAAGGTTTCAGAGCTTGTTGCGCACTTTGCGGGCTTTCCTCCACCTTTACAAATTGTGCAGTCTTAGCAAGTGATATGTCATTTTGTAGCTTATTCAACAAGGAATAATTTCCACTCATTTGTAACCTTGCGTGCTTTGTATTTTTTTAGTTATTAGCCCCGCAAGAAATGTCGAAACTGTTCTCAACATTAGTTTCTCATATTGCATTATTATTTTACAAGTTTTTCTTCGATTTACTCTTTCTAAATTGTAATATACCTTAATTAAACACTTGTGCAGAAGCTTCAATCACTGGGAAAGGTAAGTATATTATCTATTCATTAGCGACATCCCGCGAAACAATGGGAGAGGGAAGCCGACTTGGCCGACCTACGGAAAAGGTCAATCAGCGCGGCTTTTGCCGTGTATTGTTACGGGACGCATAGCGCCTTTAAAACTGAATGGACACCAATCAAAGACATGCCGTCTTAAAGTTTACTTCATTGTCTACATTTGGATGTGTTCACTGCAAACGCGCTCCCCTTTGTTTGGCCACCATAATCCCCGAAACTTAGACAATGGTGTTGCGAAGCCGTCGGATGCACCAATCTGCGCGCTTACATCATTTCAATCTTTCGGCTTTTCCTCTCTAACAATTACTGCACGCACCTGTCATAAAGATAATGTTCACGATTTAAATTTTATATTTTTTCAAACAAGATTGTTTCATTTCTAAACAATATAGTTTTTCTACTTATTCCATTTATCAAAAAAGGCCTACAGCACCCGGTGTTCCCAGGCGGTCACCCATCCAAGTACTCTCCGGGCCCGACGTTGCTTAACTTCGGTGATCGGACGAGAACCGGTGTGTTCAACGTGGTATGGCCGTAGGCTACTTTAGCTCATAATTTTAATAACTAAGTACATACCTACATTCATACGACTTGGCGGCAAATGCAATTACACTGCAAAAATAAAGTTTGTTACGTTTCGGGGCATATACCGTATTAATTGTTGTGTGCGCGACATATTTTGCGGGACTTCTACTGCGTTTATCATGAAGCGCATATACATGTAACTTACATCAATTTAAAGACAATGTCAATGCCTTTTTAGCGATTGTTTAACATTTGATATATCATGTATATGACAATAGTTATGAGACCCGCAAAAAGGGTGGTTAAATCGGCGTAAAGTTTGAAAAATTACAAGTCTGCGTGTGCTATTTGCGAACTCTTTTGCGGGACGTCTAGTGCGTTTACCATGAAGAACATATACATGTTACTTACATCGATTTAAAGACAATTTCAAGGCCTTTTTGGCGATTGTTTTACATTTGATATATCATGTCTGTGACAAAAGTTATGAGGCCCGCAAAAAGGGTGGTTTAATCGGCGTA
>CAKAJN010000183.1:12500-15000 GCA_916613615.1 Steromphala cineraria
CCTTTGCGGCGCTTCTAACACCCTGACCATTTGAGATATTATTGTATATTTGGGCTCATTTTAAAGGCATTAAAATTCCCTTCATTTTGATATATTACACATCCCGGTAAACTAATTGTTGTAGATTCTACAAGCCCCGATGCAACATTTTTAAGAACTTCAGGCTGCCGATAAACTTGTGTCGGGACTCTCTCACACTTACACAATCATAGATAAATTAAAACAAAATAGATCAAAATAAAGCCCTTTTTATGCGCTACATTTTACACTATCTCCGCCGTCATAGGTGTTTTTAATTTTAAAGAAAAACGACCCGATGTATCGTAAACGACGGACGTGAGAGTTACCGACAAGCCGCGCCACCAACAAAACTTATTAAAGTTGACAATTTCTATTTTGCGGGACATCCTCAGCGTTTACTTATGCCCCGATACCAACAAATGAGGTATCGTTAGAAAGGTTTTTTATCAGGCTAGCCGCTCATGCTATTTTATTCCAAGTTTTAAAGACGGTAACGTCACAACGGGTGCCGCAACATGTGCGACAGCAAGGTTTCAGAGCTTGTTGCGCACTTTGCGGGCTTTCCTCCACCTTTACAAATTGTGCAGTCTTAGCAAGTGATATGTCATTTTGTAGCTTATTCAACAAGGAATAATTTCCACTCATTTGTAACCTTGCGTGCTTTGTATTTTTTTAGTTATTAGCCCCGCAAGAAATGTCGAAACTGTTCTCAACATTAGTTTCTCATATTGCATTATTATTTTACAAGTTTTTCTTCGATTTACTCTTTCTAAATTGTAATATACCTTAATTAAACACTTGTGCAGAAGCTTCAATCACTGGGAAAGGTAAGTATATTATCTATTCATTAGCGACATCCCGCGAAACAATGGGAGAGGGAAGCCGACTTGGCCGACCTACGGAAAAGGTCAATCAGCGCGGCTTTTGCCGTGTATTGTTACGGGACGCATAGCGCCTTTAAAACTGAATGGACACCAATCAAAGACATGCCGTCTTAAAGTTTACTTCATTGTCTACATTTGGATGTGTTCACTGCAAACGCGCTCCCCTTTGTTTGGCCACCATAATCCCCGAAACTTAGACAATGGTGTTGCGAAGCCGTCGGATGCACCAATCTGCGCGCTTACATCATTTCAATCTTTCGGCTTTTCCTCTCTAACAATTACTGCACGCACCTGTCATAAAGATAATGTTCACGATTTAAATTTTATATTTTTTCAAACAAGATTGTTTCATTTCTAAACAATATAGTTTTTCTACTTATTCCATTTATCAAAAAAGGCCTACAGCACCCGGTGTTCCCAGGCGGTCACCCATCCAAGTACTCTCCGGGCCCGACGTTGCTTAACTTCGGTGATCGGACGAGAACCGGTGTGTTCAACGTGGTATGGCCGTAGGCTACTTTAGCTCATAATTTTAATAACTAAGTACATACCTACATTCATACGACTTGGCGGCAAATGCAATTACACTGCAAAAATAAAGTTTGTTACGTTTCGGGCCATATACCGTATTAATTGTTGTGTGCGCGACATATTTTGCGGGACTTCTACTGCGTTTATCATGAAGCGCATATACATGTAACTTACATCAATTTAAAGACAATGTCAATGCCTTTTTAGCGATTGTTTAACATTTGATATATCATGTATATGACAATAGTTATGTGACCCGCAAAAAGGGTGGTTAAATCGGCGTAAAGTTTGAAAAATTACAAGTCTGCGTGTGCTATTTGCGAACTCTTTTGCGGGACGTCTAGTGCGTTTACCATGAAGAACATATACATGTTACTTACATCGATTTAAAGACAATTTCAAGGCCTTTTTGGCGATTGTTTTACATTTGATATATCATGTCTGTGACAAAAGTTATGAGGCCCGCAAAAAGGGTGGTTTAATCGGCGTAAAGTTTGAAAAATTACAAGTCTGTGTGCTATTTGCGAACTCTTTTGCGGGACGTCTAGTGCGTTTACCATGAAGTACATATACATGTTACTTACATCGATTTAAAGACAATTTCAAGGCCTTATCGGCGATTGTTTTACATTTGATATATCATGTCTGTGAAAAAAGTTATGAGGCCCGCAAAAAGGGTGGTTTAATCGGCGTAAAGTTTGAAAAATTACAAGTCTGTGTGCTATTTGCGAACTCTTTTGCGGGACGTCTAGTGCGTTTACCATGAAGTACATATACATGTTACTTACATCGATTTAAAGACAATTTCAAGGCCTTATCGGCGATTGTTTTACATTTGATATATCATGTCTGTGAAAAAAGTTATGAGGCCCGCAAAAAGGGTGGTTTAATCGGCGTAAAGTTTGAAAAATTACAAGTCTGTGTGCTATTTGCGAACTCTTTTGCGGGACGTCTAGTGCGTTTACCATGAAGTACATATACATGTTACTTACATCATTTTAAAGACAATTTCAAGGCCTTTTTGGCGATTGTTTTACATTTGATATATCATGTCTGTGAAATAA
>CAKAJN010000183.1:22500-25000 GCA_916613615.1 Steromphala cineraria
GCGGGCTTTCCTCCACCTTTACAAATTGTGCAGTCTTAGCAAGTGATATGTCATTTTGTAGCTTATTCAACAAGGAATAATTTCCACTCATTTGTAACCTTGCGTGCTTTGTATTTTTTTAGTTATTAGCCCCGCAAGAAATGTCGAAACTGTTCTCAACATTAGTTTCTCATATTGCATTATTATTTTACAAGTTTTTCTTCGATTTACTCTTTCTAAATTGTAATATACCTTAATTAAACACTTGTGCAGAAGCTTCAATCACTGGGAAAGGTAAGTATATTATCTATTCATTAGCGACATCCCGCGAAACAATGGGAGAGGGAAGCCGACTTGGCCGACCTACGGAAAAGGTCAATCAGCGCGGCTTTTGCCGTGTATTGTTACGGGACGCATAGCGCCTTTAAAACTGAATGGACACCAATCAAAGACATGCCGTCTTAAAGTTTACTTCATTGTCTACATTTGGATGTGTTCACTGCAAACGCGCTCCCCTTTGTTTGGCCACCATAATCCCCGAAACTTAGACAATGGTGTTGCGAAGCCGTCGGATGCACCAATCTGCGCGCTTACATCATTTCAATCTTTCGGCTTTTCCTCTCTAACAATTACTGCACGCACCTGTCATAAAGATAATGTTCACGATTTAAATTTTATATTTTTTCAAACAAGATTGTTTCATTTCTAAACAATATAGTTTTTCTACTTATTCCATTTATCAAAAAAGGCCTACAGCACCCGGTGTTCCCAGGCGGTCACCCATCCAAGTACTCTCCGGGCCCGACGTTGCTTAACTTCGGTGATCGGACGAGAACCGGTGTGTTCAACGTGGTATGGCCGTAGGCTACTTTAGCTCATAATTTTAATAACTAAGTACATACCTACATTCATACGACTTGGCGGCAAATGCAATTACACTGCAAAAATAAAGTTTGTTACGTTTCGGGCCATATACCGTATTAATTGTTGTGTGCGCGACATATTTTGCGGGACTTCTACTGCGTTTATCATGAAGCGCATATACATGTAACTTACATCAATTTAAAGACAATGTCAATGCCTTTTTAGCGATTGTTTAACATTTGATATATCATGTATATGACAATAGTTATGTGACCCGCAAAAAGGGTGGTTAAATCGGCGTAAAGTTTGAAAAATTACAAGTCTGCGTGTGCTATTTGCGAACTCTTTTGCGGGACGTCTAGTGCGTTTACCATGAAGAACATATACATGTTACTTACATCGATTTAAAGACAATTTTCAAGGCCTTTTTGGCGATTGTTTTACATTTGATATATCATGTCTGTGACAAAAGTTATGAGGCCCGCAAAAAGGGTGGTTTAATCGGCGTAAAGTTTGAAAAATTACAAGTCTGTGTGCTATTTGCGAACTCTTTTGCGGGACGTCTAGTGCGTTTACCATGAAGTACATATACATGTTACTTACATCGATTTAAAGACAATTTCAAGGCCTTATCGGCGATTGTTTTACATTTGATATATCATGTCTGTGAAAAAAGTTATGAGGCCCGCAAAAAGGGTGGTTTAATCGGCGTAAAGTTTGAAAAATTACAAGTCTGTGTGCTATTTGCGAACTCTTTTGCGGGACGTCTAGTGCGTTTACCATGAAGTACATATACATGTTACTTACATCGATTTAAAGACAATTTCAAGGCCTTATCGGCGATTGTTTTACATTTGATATATCATGTCTGTGAAAAAAGTTATGAGGCCCGCAAAAAGGGTGGTTTAATCGGCGTAAAGTTTGAAAAATTACAAGTCTGTGTGCTATTTGCGAACTCTTTTGCGGGACGTCTAGTGCGTTTACCATGAAGTACATATACATGTTACTTACATCATTTTAAAGACAATTTCAAGGCCTTTTTGGCGATTGTTTTACATTTGATATATCATGTCTGTGAAATAAGTTATGAGGCCCGCAAAAAGGGTGGTTAAATCGGCGAAAAGTTTGAAAAACTACAAGTCCGTATGCGCGCGCTTCACTTTGCACGTTCTTACGGGGCTTCTCTCGTGCTTACCCCTTTGCGCATACATTTCAACATGGTCTCGAATTAAAGACAATTTTTTAACCTACAAAATGAAGTAAAATAAACTGAAATGCCGAATGTCGCAAAGGGGCTACAAGGCCCGATACATCGGCAATTATGTAAGATAATCGCTTCCGAAAATGACAAAGTCTGTCTCCTAACCTAACTTTGCAGGTTTCTCCTGTGCATATAACTAAAGTATACGTTTGTGTAGAATATATTTATGTAAGAGAATGTCCCCGAAGTTGCGCACACACAAATGGACACACTGCAGCTTCCGCTTCCAGTCTTATGTCGCTATGTCTAACTTTGGACTTGCACATATGAAACGACTTTTACTTTGCACCTAATTGTATAGATATTTATTGTCTTTATTTCTACCGTAACATACGTTTAGTTTGCAATATAATATACATATATTTTATGTTTGAAAGAAGCTGGACTTAGAAAAAT
>CAKAJN010000184.1:7500-10000 GCA_916613615.1 Steromphala cineraria
CTCGTTCGTTATCGGAATTAACCAGACAAATCACTCCACCAACTAAGAACGGCCATGCACCACCACCCACTGAATCAAGAAAGAGCTGTCAATCTGTCAATCCTTCCAGTGTCCGGACCGGGTGAGTTTTCCCGTGTTGAGTCAAATTAAGCCGCAGGCTCCACTCCTGGTGGTGCCCTTCCGTCAATTCCTTTAAGTTTCAGCTTTGCAACCATACTTCCCCTGGAACCCGAAGACTTTCGTTTTCGGTAGGCCTCCCGCCGAGTCGAATAGAGCAACGCCGACGGGCTGCCAGTTGGCATAGTTTACGGTCAGAACTACGACGGTATCTGATCGTCTTCGAACCTCTGACTTTCGTTCTTGATTAATGAAAACATACTTGGCAAATGCTTTCGCTGTAGGGCGTCTTACGACGATCCAAGAATTTCACCTCTAACGCCGTAATACGGATGCCCCCGCCCTGTTCCTCTTAATCATTACCCCTGAGCTCCAAAAACCAGCAAAATAGGATCCGGGGTCCTATTCCATTATTCCATGCACCATTATACAGGCGGGCAGTGCCTGCTTTGAACACTCTAATTTTTTCAAAGTAAACTCTCCAGCCACTCGAGCAGGCCACTCAGTCAAGAGCAACCTTTTTGAGAGGTCTGGCAAGGGGGACGACACCGCGCAGTACCCGAGCCATTGAAGCAAGGGACCGACGCGAACGACCCTGAGATCCAACTACGAGCTTTTTAACCACAACAACTTTAATATACGCTATTGGAGCTGGAATTACCGCGGCTGCTGGCACCAGACTTGCCCTCCAATAGATCCTCGTGCACACGTTTAGAGTGCACTCATTCCAATTACGGGGCCTCGAAAGAGTTTATATTTTTATACCATCTTGTAGACCACATATTAAAGTACACAGCGCATGTTTCAGAAGAACAGCGACATTTAAATTAAAGGCTTTATCGCTCTAGCAATATCGTTCACCTAGTTGTTTTCAGTTATCCATTCACAAGTGCCGCAACTGATTACAAAAACCCCTTTACGGGCTCTCTAACTCTTTCATTTATAAAGATATTTTAACATTTTATACCTAGTTTTAAAGGAAATTTATAGCCCTACTTGGACATGTATTCATAAATGTTGCGCTGGTATAACTAAGCAAACTACAGCGCCCGCAAGATGACCGCCGGACAATTTTGCTTCAAATTAATTACCTTTGCGGCGCTTCTAACACCCTGACCATTTGAGATATTATTGTATATTTGGGCTCATTTTAAAGGCATTAAAATTCCCTTCATTTTGATATATTACACATCCCGGTAAACTAATTGTTGTAGATTCTACAAGCCCCGATGCAACATTTTTAAGAACTTCAGGCTGCCGATAAACTTGTGTCGGGACTTCTCACACTTACACAATCATAGATAAATTAAAACAAAATAGATCAAAATAAAGCCCTTTTTATGCGCTACATTTTACACTATCTCCGCCGTCATAGGTGTTTTTAATTTTAAAGAAAAACGACCCGATGTATCGTAAACGACGGACGTGAGAGTTACCGACAAGCCGCGCCACCAACAAAACTTATTAAAGTTGACAATTTCTATTTTGCGGGACATCCTCAGCGTTTACTTATGCCCCGATACCAACAAATGAGGTATCGTTAGAAAGGTTTTTTATCAGGCTAGCCGCTCATGCTATTTTATTCCAAGTTTTAAAGACGGTAACGTCACAACGGGTGCCGCAACATGTGCGACAGCAAGGTTTCAGAGCTTGTTGCGCACTTTGCGGGCTTTCCTCCACCTTTACAAATTGTGCAGTCTTAGCAAGTGATATGTCATTTTGTAGCTTATTCAACAAGGAATAATTTCCACTCATTTGTAACCTTGCGTGCTTTGTATTTTTTTAGTTATTAGCCCCGCAAGAAATGTCGAAACTGTTCTCAACATTAGTTTCTCATATTGCATTATTATTTTACAAGTTTTTCTTCGATTTACTCTTTCTAAATTGTAATATACCTTAATTAAACACTTGTGCAGAAGCTTCAATCACTGGGAAAGGTAAGTATATTATCTATTCATTAGCGACATCCCGCGAAACAATGGGAGAGGGAAGCCGACTTGGCCGACCTACGGAAAAGGTCAATCAGCGCGGCTTTTGCCGTGTATTGTTACGGGACGCATAGCGCCTTTAAAACTGAATGGACACCAATCAAAGACATGCCGTCTTAAAGTTTACTTCATTGTCTACATTTGGATGTGTTCACTGCAAACGCGCTCCCCTTTGTTTGGCCACCATAATCCCCGAAACTTAGACAATGGTGTTGCGAAGCCGTCGGATGCACCAATCTGCGCGCTTACATCATTTCAATCTTTCGGCTTTTCCTCTCTAACAATTACTGCACGCACCTGTCATAAAGATAATGTTCACGATTTAAATTTTATATTTTTTCAAACAAGATTGTTTCATTTCTAAACAATATAGTTTTTCTACTTATTCCATTTAT
>CAKAJN010000184.1:17500-20000 GCA_916613615.1 Steromphala cineraria
TCTAATTTTTTCAAAGTAAACTCTCCAGCCACTCGAGCAGGCCACTCAGTCAAGAGCAACCTTTTTGAGAGGTCTGGCAAGGGGGACGACACCGCGCAGTACCCGAGCCATTGAAGCAAGGGACCGACGCGAACGACCCTGAGATCCAACTACGAGCTTTTTAACCACAACAACTTTAATATACGCTATTGGAGCTGGAATTACCGCGGCTGCTGGCACCAGACTTGCCCTCCAATAGATCCTCGTGCACACGTTTAGAGTGCACTCATTCCAATTACGGGGCCTCGAAAGAGTTTATATTTTTATACCATCTTGTAGACCACATATTAAAGTACACAGCGCATGTTTCAGAAGAACAGCGACATTTAAATTAAAGGCTTTATCGCTCTAGCAATATCGTTCACCTAGTTGTTTTCAGTTATCCATTCACAAGTGCCGCAACTGATTACAAAAACCCCTTTACGGGCTCTCTAACTCTTTCATTTATAAAGATATTTTAACATTTTATACCTAGTTTTAAAGGAAATTTATAGCCCTACTTGGACATGTATTCATAAATGTTGCGCTGGTATAACTAAGCAAACTACAGCGCCCGCAAGATGACCGCCGGACAATTTTGCTTCAAATTAATTACCTTTGCGGCGCTTCTAACACCCTGACCATTTGAGATATTATTGTATATTTGGGCTCATTTTAAAGGCATTAAAATTCCCTTCATTTTGATATATTACACATCCCGGTAAACTAATTGTTGTAGATTCTACAAGCCCCGATGCAACATTTTTAAGAACTTCAGGCTGCCGATAAACTTGTGTCGGGACTTCTCACACTTACACAATCATAGATAAATTAAAACAAAATAGATCAAAATAAAGCCCTTTTTATGCGCTACATTTTACACTATCTCCGCCGTCATAGGTGTTTTTAATTTTAAAGAAAAACGACCCGATGTATCGTAAACGACGGACGTGAGAGTTACCGACAAGCCGCGCCACCAACAAAACTTATTAAAGTTGACAATTTCTATTTTGCGGGACATCCTCAGCGTTTACTTATGCCCCGATACCAACAAATGAGGTATCGTTAGAAAGGTTTTTTATCAGGCTAGCCGCTCATGCTATTTTATTCCAAGTTTTAAAGACGGTAACGTCACAACGGGTGCCGCAACATGTGCGACAGCAAGGTTTCAGAGCTTGTTGCGCACTTTGCGGGCTTTCCTCCACCTTTACAAATTGTGCAGTCTTAGCAAGTGATATGTCATTTTGTAGCTTATTCAACAAGGAATAATTTCCACTCATTTGTAACCTTGCGTGCTTTGTATTTTTTTAGTTATTAGCCCCGCAAGAAATGTCGAAACTGTTCTCAACATTAGTTTCTCATATTGCATTATTATTTTACAAGTTTTTCTTCGATTTACTCTTTCTAAATTGTAATATACCTTAATTAAACACTTGTGCAGAAGCTTCAATCACTGGGAAAGGTAAGTATATTATCTATTCATTAGCGACATCCCGCGAAACAATGGGAGAGGGAAGCCGACTTGGCCGACCTACGGAAAAGGTCAATCAGCGCGGCTTTTGCCGTGTATTGTTACGGGACGCATAGCGCCTTTAAAACTGAATGGACACCAATCAAAGACATGCCGTCTTAAAGTTTACTTCATTGTCTACATTTGGATGTGTTCACTGCAAACGCGCTCCCCTTTGTTTGGCCACCATAATCCCCGAAACTTAGACAATGGTGTTGCGAAGCCGTCGGATGCACCAATCTGCGCGCTTACATCATTTCAATCTTTCGGCTTTTCCTCTCTAACAATTACTGCACGCACCTGTCATAAAGATAATGTTCACGATTTAAATTTTATATTTTTTCAAACAAGATTGTTTCATTTCTAAACAATATAGTTTTTCTACTTATTCCATTTATCAAAAAAGGCCTACAGCACCCGGTGTTCCCAGGCGGTCACCCATCCAAGTACTCTCCGGGCCCGACGTTGCTTAACTTCGGTGATCGGACGAGAACCGGTGTGTTCAACGTGGTATGGCCGTAGGCTACTTTAGCTCATAATTTTAATAACTAAGTACATACCTACATTCATACGACTTGGCGGCAAATGCAATTACACTGCAAAAATAAAGTTTGTTACGTTTCGGGCCATATACCGTATTAATTGTTGTGTGCGCGACATATTTTGCGGGACTTCTACTGCGTTTATCATGAAGCGCATATACATGTAACTTACATCAATTTAAAGACAATGTCAATGCCTTTTTAGCGATTGTTTAACATTTGATATATCATGTATATGACAATAGTTATGTGACCCGCAAAAAGGGTGGTTAAATCGGCGTAAAGTTTGAAAAATTACAAGTCTGCGTGTGCTATTTGCGAACTCTTTTGCGGGACGTCTAGTGCGTTTACCATGAAGAACATATACATGTTACTTACATCGATTTAAAGACAATTTCAAGGCCTTTTTGGCGATTGTTTTACATTTGAT
>CAKAJN010000184.1:25000-27414 GCA_916613615.1 Steromphala cineraria
GCCGTTACTAAGGGAATCCTTGTTAGTTTCTTTTCCTCCGCTTACTGATATGCTTAAATTCAGCGGGTAGTCTCGTCTGATCTGAGGTCGGAAAAAGAGAGGAACCTTGTGAAAAGCCCCAATTGACGTAGTTCGCCCAACTCGATCGGTGGCGTCAGTTGGAAGCCCGGCCCCGCCGCACGAGCATGCAAGACGTCGGTCGGTCCTCCCGTGAGGGAAGTCCAACGAAAGCCGCGCGAGAACCAGATGCCGGTCCACGCAGCCTCCATACCAGTCTCGCAAATGCGACAAGGCAGGCGACCACGACTCCTCCGACGAGCGGAAGGCGGTCTGCACTTAGAGCCACGGAGTTACGAGAACTTCGAAAGCCCAATGCGTCGCGGGCCGCGTCCGTGAAGACACGTCCTTTGACGATTGCTTAGTCGCCGACCCTCAGACAGGCGTGGCCCCGGGATGGACCCGAGGCCGCAATATGCGTTCAAGATGTCGATGTTCAATGTGTCCTGCAATTCACATTAAGTAACGCAGCTGGCTGCGCTCTTCATCGACGCACGAGCCGAGTGATCCCCCGTCTAGAGTTGTGAGAGAACAACGCAATTGTCATTCTTAAAAAAAAGTTTAAAGTCTCGCTCGAACCCGGCGGCAGACTCCGGCGTTCGAACGCGACCATGTTTTGCTAGGCGGGTCGTCGGGTTTTTTACGCCCGAGACTTTACCTCCGCCGAGACTTTGAGGTTTATTATCTTTCTTGCGAAAAATAAAGGGGGAAGCCGTGAGGCCTCCCCGGGTGAGAAGTCTCACCAAAGTTTGGATACCAAACAACGTCAACGTTTTGCCGGCTGGCGACAAGCGCGTAGAACGTTAATGATCCTTCCGCAGGTTCACCTACGGAAACCTTGTTACGACTTTTACTTCCTCTAAATGATCAAGTTCGACCGTCTTTCCGTCCCCGTCCGCCACCCGAAAGCAGCAGACGGACTCCAGTCCGAGGGTCTCACTAAACCATTCAATCGGTAGTAGCGACGGGCGGTGTGTACAAAGGGCAGGGACGTAATCAACGCCAGCTTATGACTGACGCTTACTGGGAATTCCTCGTTCATGGGGAATAATTACAAGCCCCAATCCCCATCACGAAAGAGATTCATCGGGTTTCCCACTCCTCTCGGAGCAGGTGGGCATCCACGTTGATTCTTTCAGTGTAGCGCGCGTGCGGCCCCGGACATCTAAGGGCATCACAGACCTGTTATTGCTCTACTTCGTGTGGCTAAACGCCACCTGTCCCTCTAAGAAGTTTGCCACCGAAGTGACGCCGCGCGACAACAAGTGTCGGCGAACTAGTTAGCAGGCTAGAGTCTCGTTCGTTATCGGAATTAACCAGACAAATCACTCCACCAACTAAGAACGGCCATGCACCACCACCCACTGAATCAAGAAAGAGCTGTCAATCTGTCAATCCTTCCAGTGTCCGGACCGGGTGAGTTTTCCCGTGTTGAGTCAAATTAAGCCGCAGGCTCCACTCCTGGTGGTGCCCTTCCGTCAATTCCTTTAAGTTTCAGCTTTGCAACCATACTTCCCCTGGAACCCGAAGACTTTCGTTTTCGGTAGGCCTCCCGCCGAGTCGAATAGAGCAACGCCGACGGGCTGCCAGTTGGCATAGTTTACGGTCAGAACTACGACGGTATCTGATCGTCTTCGAACCTCTGACTTTCGTTCTTGATTAATGAAAACATACTTGGCAAATGCTTTCGCTGTAGGGCGTCTTACGACGATCCAAGAATTTCACCTCTAACGCCGTAATACGGATGCCCCCGCCCTGTTCCTCTTAATCATTACCCCTGAGCTCCAAAAACCAGCAAAATAGGATCCGGGGTCCTATTCCATTATTCCATGCACCATTATACAGGCGGGCAGTGCCTGCTTTGAACACTCTAATTTTTTCAAAGTAAACTCTCCAGCCACTCGAGCAGGCCACTCAGTCAAGAGCAACCTTTTTGAGAGGTCTGGCAAGGGGGACGACACCGCGCAGTACCCGAGCCATTGAAGCAAGGGACCGACGCGAACGACCCTGAGATCCAACTACGAGCTTTTTAACCACAACAACTTTAATATACGCTATTGGAGCTGGAATTACCGCGGCTGCTGGCACCAGACTTGCCCTCCAATAGATCCTCGTGCACACGTTTAGAGTGCACTCATTCCAATTACGGGGCCTCGAAAGAGTTTATATTTTTATACCATCTTGTAGACCACATATTAAAGTACACAGCGCATGTTTCAGAAGAACAGCGACATTTAAATTAAAGGCTTTATCGCTCTAGCAATATCGTTCACCTAGTTGTTTTCAGTTATCCATTCACAAGTGCCGCAACTGATTACAAAAACCCCTTTACGGGCTCTCTAACTCTTTCATTTATA
>CAKAJN010000185.1:7500-10000 GCA_916613615.1 Steromphala cineraria
CATATTAAAGTACACAGCGCATGTTTCAGAAGAACAGCGACATTTAAATTAAAGGCTTTATCGCTCTAGCAATATCGTTCACCTAGTTGTTTTCAGTTATCCATTCACAAGTGCCGCAACTGATTACAAAAACCCCTTTACGGGCTCTCTAACTCTTTCATTTATAAAGATATTTTAACATTTTATACCTAGTTTTAAAGGAAATTTATAGCCCTACTTGGACATGTATTCATAAATGTTGCGCTGGTATAACTAAGCAAACTACAGCGCCCGCAAGATGACCGCCGGACAATTTTGCTTCAAATTAATTACCTTTGCGGCGCTTCTAACACCCTGACCATTTGAGATATTATTGTATATTTGGGCTCATTTTAAAGGCATTAAAATTCCCTTCATTTTGATATATTACACATCCCGGTAAACTAATTGTTGTAGATTCTACAAGCCCCGATGCAACATTTTTAAGAACTTCAGGCTGCCGATAAACTTGTGTCGGGACTTCTCACACTTACACAATCATAGATAAATTAAAACAAAATAGATCAAAATAAAGCCCTTTTTATGCGCTACATTTTACACTATCTCCGCCGTCATAGGTGTTTTTAATTTTAAAGAAAAACGACCCGATGTATCGTAAACGACGGACGTGAGAGTTACCGACAAGCCGCGCCACCAACAAAACTTATTAAAGTTGACAATTTCTATTTTGCGGGACATCCTCAGCGTTTACTTATGCCCCGATACCAACAAATGAGGTATCGTTAGAAAGGTTTTTTATCAGGCTAGCCGCTCATGCTATTTTATTCCAAGTTTTAAAGACGGTAACGTCACAACGGGTGCCGCAACATGTGCGACAGCAAGGTTTCAGAGCTTGTTGCGCACTTTGCGGGCTTTCCTCCACCTTTACAAATTGTGCAGTCTTAGCAAGTGATATGTCATTTTGTAGCTTATTCAACAAGGAATAATTTCCACTCATTTGTAACCTTGCGTGCTTTGTATTTTTTTAGTTATTAGCCCCGCAAGAAATGTCGAAACTGTTCTCAACATTAGTTTCTCATATTGCATTATTATTTTACAAGTTTTTCTTCGATTTACTCTTTCTAAATTGTAATATACCTTAATTAAACACTTGTGCAGAAGCTTCAATCACTGGGAAAGGTAAGTATATTATCTATTCATTAGCGACATCCCGCGAAACAATGGGAGAGGGAAGCCGACTTGGCCGACCTACGGAAAAGGTCAATCAGCGCGGCTTTTGCCGTGTATTGTTACGGGACGCATAGCGCCTTTAAAACTGAATGGACACCAATCAAAGACATGCCGTCTTAAAGTTTACTTCATTGTCTACATTTGGATGTGTTCACTGCAAACGCGCTCCCCTTTGTTTGGCCACCATAATCCCCGAAACTTAGACAATGGTGTTGCGAAGCCGTCGGATGCACCAATCTGCGCGCTTACATCATTTCAATCTTTCGGCTTTTCCTCTCTAACAATTACTGCACGCACCTGTCATAAAGATAATGTTCACGATTTAAATTTTATATTTTTTCAAACAAGATTGTTTCATTTCTAAACAATATAGTTTTTCTACTTATTCCATTTATCAAAAAAGGCCTACAGCACCCGGTGTTCCCAGGCGGTCACCCATCCAAGTACTCTCCGGGCCCGACGTTGCTTAACTTCGGTGATCGGACGAGAACCGGTGTGTTCAACGTGGTATGGCCGTAGGCTACTTTAGCTCATAATTTTAATAACTAAGTACATACCTACATTCATACGACTTGGCGGCAAATGCAATTACACTGCAAAAATAAAGTTTGTTACGTTTCGGGCCATATACCGTATTAATTGTTGTGTGCGCGACATATTTTGCGGGACTTCTACTGCGTTTATCATGAAGCGCATATACATGTAACTTACATCAATTTAAAGACAATGTCAATGCCTTTTTAGCGATTGTTTAACATTTGATATATCATGTATATGACAATAGTTATGTGACCCGCAAAAAGGGTGGTTAAATCGGCGTAAAGTTTGAAAAATTACAAGTCTGCGTGTGCTATTTGCGAACTCTTTTGCGGGACGTCTAGTGCGTTTACCATGAAGAACATATACATGTTACTTACATCGATTTAAAGACAATTTCAAGGCCTTTTTGGCGATTGTTTTACATTTGATATATCATGTCTGTGACAAAAGTTATGAGGCCCGCAAAAAGGGTGGTTTAATCGGCGTAAAGTTTGAAAAATTACAAGTCTGTGTGCTATTTGCGAACTCTTTTGCGGGACGTCTAGTGCGTTTACCATGAAGTACATATACATGTTACTTACATCGATTTAAAGACAATTTCAAGGCCTTATCGGCGATTGTTTTACATTTGATATATCATGTCTGTGAAAAAAGTTATGAGGCCCGCAAAAAGGGTGGTTTAATCGGCGTAAAGTTTGAAAAATTACAAGTCTGTGTGCTATTTGCGAACTCTTTTGCGGGACGTCTAGTG
>CAKAJN010000185.1:17500-20000 GCA_916613615.1 Steromphala cineraria
TACACTATCTCCGCCGTCATAGGTGTTTTTAATTTTAAAGAAAAACGACCCGATGTATCGTAAACGACGGACGTGAGAGTTACCGACAAGCCGCGCCACCAACAAAACTTATTAAAGTTGACAATTTCTATTTTGCGGGACATCCTCAGCGTTTACTTATGCCCCGATACCAACAAATGAGGTATCGTTAGAAAGGTTTTTTATCAGGCTAGCCGCTCATGCTATTTTATTCCAAGTTTTAAAGACGGTAACGTCACAACGGGTGCCGCAACATGTGCGACAGCAAGGTTTCAGAGCTTGTTGCGCACTTTGCGGGCTTTCCTCCACCTTTACAAATTGTGCAGTCTTAGCAAGTGATATGTCATTTTGTAGCTTATTCAACAAGGAATAATTTCCACTCATTTGTAACCTTGCGTGCTTTGTATTTTTTTAGTTATTAGCCCCGCAAGAAATGTCGAAACTGTTCTCAACATTAGTTTCTCATATTGCATTATTATTTTACAAGTTTTTCTTCGATTTACTCTTTCTAAATTGTAATATACCTTAATTAAACACTTGTGCAGAAGCTTCAATCACTGGGAAAGGTAAGTATATTATCTATTCATTAGCGACATCCCGCGAAACAATGGGAGAGGGAAGCCGACTTGGCCGACCTACGGAAAAGGTCAATCAGCGCGGCTTTTGCCGTGTATTGTTACGGGACGCATAGCGCCTTTAAAACTGAATGGACACCAATCAAAGACATGCCGTCTTAAAGTTTACTTCATTGTCTACATTTGGATGTGTTCACTGCAAACGCGCTCCCCTTTGTTTGGCCACCATAATCCCCGAAACTTAGACAATGGTGTTGCGAAGCCGTCGGATGCACCAATCTGCGCGCTTACATCATTTCAATCTTTCGGCTTTTCCTCTCTAACAATTACTGCACGCACCTGTCATAAAGATAATGTTCACGATTTAAATTTTATATTTTTTCAAACAAGATTGTTTCATTTCTAAACAATATAGTTTTTCTACTTATTCCATTTATCAAAAAAGGCCTACAGCACCCGGTGTTCCCAGGCGGTCACCCATCCAAGTACTCTCCGGGCCCGACGTTGCTTAACTTCGGTGATCGGACGAGAACCGGTGTGTTCAACGTGGTATGGCCGTAGGCTACTTTAGCTCATAATTTTAATAACTAAGTACATACCTACATTCATACGACTTGGCGGCAAATGCAATTACACTGCAAAAATAAAGTTTGTTACGTTTCGGGCCATATACCGTATTAATTGTTGTGTGCGCGACATATTTTGCGGGACTTCTACTGCGTTTATCATGAAGCGCATATACATGTAACTTACATCAATTTAAAGACAATGTCAATGCCTTTTTAGCGATTGTTTAACATTTGATATATCATGTATATGACAATAGTTATGTGACCCGCAAAAAGGGTGGTTAAATCGGCGTAAAGTTTGAAAAATTACAAGTCTGCGTGTGCTATTTGCGAACTCTTTTGCGGGACGTCTAGTGCGTTTACCATGAAGAACATATACATGTTACTTACATCGATTTAAAGACAATTTCAAGGCCTTTTTGGCGATTGTTTTACATTTGATATATCATGTCTGTGACAAAAGTTATGAGGCCCGCAAAAAGGGTGGTTTAATCGGCGTAAAGTTTGAAAAATTACAAGTCTGTGTGCTATTTGCGAACTCTTTTGCGGGACGTCTAGTGCGTTTACCATGAAGTACATATACATGTTACTTACATCGATTTAAAGACAATTTCAAGGCCTTATCGGCGATTGTTTTACATTTGATATATCATGTCTGTGAAAAAAGTTATGAGGCCCGCAAAAAGGGTGGTTTAATCGGCGTAAAGTTTGAAAAATTACAAGTCTGTGTGCTATTTGCGAACTCTTTTGCGGGACGTCTAGTGCGTTTACCATGAAGTACATATACATGTTACTTACATCGATTTAAAGACAATTTCAAGGCCTTATCGGCGATTGTTTTACATTTGATATATCATGTCTGTGAAAAAAGTTATGAGGCCCGCAAAAAGGGTGGTTTAATCGGCGTAAAGTTTGAAAAATTACAAGTCTGTGTGCTATTTGCGAACTCTTTTGCGGGACGTCTAGTGCGTTTACCATGAAGTACATATACATGTTACTTACATCATTTTAAAGACAATTTCAAGGCCTTTTTGGCGATTGTTTTACATTTGATATATCATGTCTGTGAAATAAGTTATGAGGCCCGCAAAAAGGGTGGTTAAATCGGCGAAAAGTTTGAAAAACTACAAGTCCGTATGCGCGCGCTTCACTTTGCACGTTCTTACGGGGCTTCTCTCGTGCTTACCCCTTTGCGCATACATTTCAACATGGTCTCGAATTAAAGACAATTTTTTAACCTACAAAATGAAGTAAAATAAACTGAAATGCCGAATGTCGCAAAGGGGCTACAAGGCCCGATACATCGGCAATTATGTAAGATAATCGCTTCCGAAAATG
>CAKAJN010000186.1:0-27208 GCA_916613615.1 Steromphala cineraria
AATTAGATGGGTCACAACCCTATTTTTGCAACTTTGAAAATTTTAGTGGGTAAGAGTTATGCCCCTTGATTAAGCGATTTCATCAAATATTGGGAAAACCGTCGCTTTTTTGGAATTTTTGGACCAACTTTTGTTGTTCGAAATGTTCTCAGCTACATTTTGATATACCACAACCCTACTTTTGGTGACTTAGATGACTTGGAATTCTTGCGCGTTGAGGGTTACGGGGCTTGAATAAGTGCGATTACGCCCAAATTAGCGAAAACCGGCACTTTTTTGGTCTTCGGAAATGGATAAAAGTTCTTCGTGATGGTCCCAGGAGCAATTAGATGGGTCACAACCCTATTCTTGCAACTTTGAAAATTTTAGTGGGTAAGAGTTATGCCCCTTGATTAAGCGATTTCATCAAATATTGGGAAAACCGTCGCTTTTTTGGAATTTTTGGACCAACTTTTGTTGTTCGAAATGTTCTCAGCTACATTTTGATATACCACAACCCTACTTTTGGTGACTTAGATGACTTGGAATTCTTGCGCGTTGAGGGTTACGGGGCTTGAATAAGTGCGATTACGCCCAAATTAGCGAAAACCGGCACTTTTTTGGTCTTCGGAAATGGATAAAAGTTCTTCGTGATGGTCCCAGGAGCAATTAGATGGGTCACAACCCTATTTTTGCAACTTTGAAAATTTTAGTGGGTAAGAGTTATGCCCCTTGATTAAGCGATTTCATCAAATATTGGGAAAACCGTCGCTTTTTTGGAATTTTTGGACCAACTTTTGTTGTTCGAAATGTTCTCAGCTACATTTTGATATACCACAACCCTACTTTTGGTGACTTAGATGACTTGGAATTCTTGCGCGTTGAGGGTTACGGGGCTTGAATAAGTGCGATTACGCACAAATTAGCGAAAACCGGCACTTTTTTGGTCTTCGGAAATGGATAAAAGTTCTTCGTGATGGTCCCAGGAGCAATTAGATGGGTCACAACCCTATTTTTGCAACTTTGAAAATTTTAGTGGGTAAGAGTTATGCCCCTTGATTAAGCGATTTCATCA
Organism: Steromphala cineraria; assembly: GCA_916613615.1. Classification (NCBI taxonomy): domain Eukaryota; kingdom Metazoa; phylum Mollusca; class Gastropoda; order Trochida; family Trochidae; genus Steromphala; species Steromphala cineraria. The sequence continues at coordinate 1,055 of CAKAJN010000186.1, forward strand.
AATATTGGGAAAACCGTCGCTTTTTTGGAATTTTTGGACCAACTTTTGTTGTTCGAAATGTTCTCAGCTACATTTTGATATACCACAACCCTACTTTTGGTGACTTAGATGACTTGGAATTCTTGCGCGTTGAGGGTTACGGGGCTTGAATAAGTGCGATTACGCCCAAATTAGCGAAAACCGGCACTTTTTTGGTCTTCGGAAATGGATAAAAGTTCTTCGTGATGGTCCCAGGAGCAATTAGATGGGTCACAACCCTATTTTTGCAACTTTGAAAATTTTAGTGGGTAAGAGTTATGCCCCTTGATTAAGCGATTTCATCAAATATTGGGAAAACCGTCGCTTTTTTGGAATTTTTGGACCAACTTTTGTTGTTCGAAATGTTCTCAGCTACATTTTGATATACCACAACCCTACTTTTGGTGACTTAGATGACTTGGAATTCTTGCGCGTTGAGGGTTACGGGGCTTGAATAAGTGCGATTACGCCCAAATTAGCGAAAACCGGCACTTTTTTGGTCTTCGGAAATGGATAAAAGTTCTTCGTGATGGTCCCAGGAGCAATTAGATGGGTCACAACCCTATTTTTGCAACTTTGAAAATTTTAGTGGGTAAGAGTTATGCCCCTTGATTAAGCGATTTCATCAAATATTGGGAAAACCGTCGCTTTTTTGGAATTTTTGGACCAACTTTTGTTGTTCGAAATGTTCTCAGCTACATTTTGATATACCACAACCCTACTTTTGGTGACTTAGATGACTTGGAATTCTTGCGCGTTGAGGGTTACGGGGCTTGAATAAGTGCGATTACGCCCAAATTAGCGAAAACCGGCACTTTTTTGGTCTTCGGAAATGGATAAAAGTTCTTCGTGATGGTCCCAGGAGCAATTAGATGGGTCACAACCCTATTTTTGCAACTTTGAAAATTTTAGTGGGTAAGAGTTATGCCCCTTGATTAAGCGATTTCATCAAATATTGGGAAAACCGTCGCTTTTTTGGAATTTTTGGAACAACTTTTGTTGTTCGAAATGTTCTCAGCTACATTTTGATATACCACAACCCTACTTTTGGTGACTTAGATGACTTGGAATTCTTGCGCGTTGAGGGTTACGGGGCTTGAATAAGTGCGATTACGCCCAAATTAGCGAAAACCGGCACTTTTTTGGTCTTCGGAAATGGATAAAAGTTCTTCGTGATGGTCCCAGGAGCAATTAGATGGGTCACAACCCTATTTTTGCAACTTTGAAAATTTTAGTGGGTAAGAGTTATGCCCCTTGATTAAGCGATTTCATCAAATATTGGGAAAACCGTCGCTTTTTTGGAATTTTTGGACCAACTTTTGTTGTTCGAAATGTTCTCAGCTACATTTTGATATACCACAACCCTACTTTTGGTGACTTAGATGACTTGGAATTCTTGCGCGTTGAGGGTTACGGGGCTTGAATAAGTGCGATTACGCCCAAATTAGCGAAAACCGGCACTTTTTTGGTCTTCGGAAATGGATAAAAGTTCTTCGTGATGGTCCCAGGAGCAATTAGATGGGTCACAACCCTATTTTTGCAACTTTGAAAATTTTAGTGGGTAAGAGTTATGCCCCTTGATTAAGCGATTTCATCAAATATTGGGAAAACCGTCGCTTTTTTGGAATTTTTGGACCAACTTTTGTTGTTCGAAATGTTCTCAGCTACATTTTGATATACCACAACCCTACTTTTGGTGACTTAGATGACTTGGAATTCTTGCGCGTTGAGGGTTACGGGGCTTGAATAAGTGCGATTACGCCCAAATTAGCGAAAACCGGCACTTTTTTGGTCTTCGGAAATGGATAAAAGTTCTTCGTGATGGTCCCAGGAGCAATTAGATGGGTCACAACCCTATTTTTGCAACTTTGAAAATTTTAGTGGGTAAGAGTTATGCCCCTTGATTAAGCGATTTCATCAAATATTGGGAAAACCGTCGCTTTTTTGGAATTTTTGGACCAACTTTTGTTGTTCGAAATGTTCTCAGCTACATTTTGATATACCACAACCCTACTTTTGGTGACTTAGATGACTTGGAATTCTTGCGCGTTGAGGGTTACGGGGCTTGAATAAGTGCGATTACGCCCAAATTAGCGAAAACCGGCACTTTTTTGGTCTTCGGAAATGGATAGAAGTTCTTCGTGATGGTCCCAGGAGCAATTAGATGGGTCACAACCCTATTTTTGCAACTTTGAAAATTTTAGTGGGTAAGAGTTATGCCCCTTGATTAAGCGATTTCATCAAATATTGGGAAAACCGTCGCTTTTTTGGAATTTTTGGACCAACTTTTGTTGTTCGAAATGTTCTCAGCTACATTTTGATATACCACAACCCTACTTTTGGTGACTTAGATGACTTGGAATTCTTGCGCGTTGAGGGTTACGGGGCTTGAATAAGTGCGATTACGCCCAAATTAGCGAAAACCGGCACTTTTTTGGTCTTCGGAAATGGATAAAAGTTCTTCGTGATGGTCCCAGGAGCAATTAGATGGGTCACAACCCTATTTTTGCAACTTTGAAAATTTTAGTGGGTAAGAGTTATGCCCCTTGATTAAGCGATTTCATCAAATATTGGGAAAACCGTCGCTTTTTTGGAATTTTTGGACCAACTTTTGTTGTTCGAAATGTTCTCAGCTACATTTTGATATACCACAACCCTACTTTTGGTGACTTAGATGACTTGGAATTCTTGCGCGTTGAGGGTTACGGGGCTTGAATAAGTGCGATTACGCCCAAATTAGCGAAAACCGGCACTTTTTTGGTCTTCGGAAATGGATAAAAGTTCTTCGTGATGGTCCCAGGAGCAATTAGATGGGTCACAACCCTATTTTTGCAACTTTGAAAATTTTAGTGGGTAAGAGTTATGCCCCTTGATTAAGCGATTTCATCAAATATTGGGAAAACCGTCGCTTTTTTGGAATTTTTGGAACAACTTTTGTTGTTCGAAATGTTCTCAGCTACATTTTGATATACCACAACCCTACTTTTGGTGACTTAGATGACTTGGAATTCTTGCGCGTTGAGGGTTACGGGGCTTGAATAAGTGCGATTACGCCCAAATTAGCGAAAACCGGCACTTTTTTGGTCTTCGGAAATGGATAAAAGTTCTTCGTGATGGTCCCAGGAGCAATTAGATGGGTCACAACCCTATTTTTGCAACTTTGAAAATTTTTGTGGGTAAGAGTTATGCCCCTTGATTAAGCGATTTCATCAAATATTGGGAAAACCGTCGCTTTTTTGGAATTTTTGGACCAACTTTTGTTGTTCGAAATGTTCTCAGCTACATTTTGATATACCACAACCCTACTTTTGGTGACTTAGATGACTTGGAATTCTTGCGCGTTGAGGGTTACGGGGCTTGAATAAGTGCGATTACGCCCAAATTAGCGAAAACCGGCACTTTTTTGGTCTTCGGAAATGGATAAAAGTTCTTCGTGATGGTCCCAGGAGCAATTAGATGGGTCACAACCCTATTTTTGCAACTTTGAAAATTTTAGTGGGTAAGAGTTATGCCCCTTGATTAAGCGATTTCATCAAATATTGGGAAAACCGTCGCTTTTTTGGAATTTTTGGACCAACTTTTGTTGTTCGAAATGTTCTCAGCTACATTTTGATATACCACAACCTTACTTTTGGTGACTTAGATGACTTGGAATTCTTGCGCGTTGAGGGTTACGGGGCTTGAATAAGTGCGATTACGCCCAAATTAGCGAAAACCGGCACTTTTTTGGTCTTCGGAAATGGATAAAAGTTCTTCGTGATGGTCCCAGGAGCAATTAGATGGGTCACAACCCTATTTTTGCAACTTTGAAAATTTTAGTGGGTAAGAGTTATGCCCCTTGATTAAGCGATTTCATCAAATATTGGGAAAACCGTCGCTTTTTTGGAATTTTTGGACCAACTTTTGTTGTTCGAAATGTTCTCAGCTACATTTTGATATACCACAACCCTACTTTTGGTGACTTAGATGACTTGGAATTCTTGCGCGTTGAGGGTTACGGGGCTTGAATAAGTGCGATTACGCCCAAATTAGCGAAAACCGGCACTTTTTTGGTCTTCGGAAATGGATAAAAGTTCTTCGTGATGGTCCCAGGAGCAATTAGATGGGTCACAACCCTATTTTTGCAACTTTGAAAATTTTAGTGGGTAAGAGTTATGCCCCTTGATTAAGCGATTTCATCAAATATTGGGAAAACCGTCGCTTTTTTGGAATTTTTGGACCAACTTTTGTTGTTCGAAATGTTCTCAGCTACATTTTGATATACCACAACCCTACTTTTGGTGACTTAGATGACTTGGAATTCTTGCGCGTTGAGGGTTACGGGGCTTGAATAAGTGCGATTACGCCCAAATTAGCGAAAACCGGCACTTTTTTGGTCTTCGGAAATGGATAAAAGTTCTTCGTGATGGTCCCAGGAGCAATTAGATGGGTCACAACCCTATTTTTGCAACTTTGAAAATTTTAGTGGGTAAGAGTTATGCCCCTTGATTAAGCGATTTCATCAAATATTGGGAAAACCGTCGCTTTTTTGGAATTTTTGGACCAACTTTTGTTGTTCGAAATGTTCTCAGCTACATTTTGATATACCACAACCCTACTTTTGGTGACTTAGATGACTTGGAATTCTTGCGCGTTGAGGGTTACGGGGCTTGAATAAGTGCGATTACGCCCAAATTAGCGAAAACCGGCACTTTTTTGGTCTTCGGAAATGGATAAAAGTTCTTCGTGATGGTCCCAGGAGCAATTAGATGGGTCACAACCCTATTTTTGCAACTTTGAAAATTTTAGTGGGTAAGAGTTATGCCCCTTGATTAAGCGATTTCATCAAATATTGGGAAAACCGTCGCTTTTTTGGAATTTTTGGACCAACTTTTGTTGTTCGAAATGTTCTCAGCTACATTTTGATATACCACAACCCTACTTTTGGTGACTTAGATGACTTGGAATTCTTGCGCGTTGAGGGTTACGGGGCTTGAATAAGTGCGATTACGCCCAAATTAGCGAAAACCGGCACTTTTTTGGTCTTCGGAAATGGATAAAAGTTCTTCGTGATGGTCCCAGGAGCAATTAGATGGGTCACAACCCTATTTTTGCAACTTTGAAAATTTTAGTGGGTAAGAGTTATGCCCCTTGATTAAGCGATTTCATCAAATATTGGGAAAACCGTCGCTTTTTTGGAATTTTTGGACCAACTTTTGTTGTTCGAAATGTTCTCAGCTACATTTTGATATACCACAACCCTACTTTTGGTGACTTAGATGACTTGGAATTCTTGCGCGTTGAGGGTTACGGGGCTTGAATAAGTGCGATTACGCCCAAATTAGAGAAAACCGGCACTTTTTTGGTCTTCGGAAATGGATAAAAGTTCTTCGTGATGGTCCCAGGAGCAATTAGATGGGTCACAACCCTATTTTTGCAACTTTGAAAATTTTAGTGGGTAAGAGTTATGCCCCTTGATTAAGCGATTTCATCAAATATTGGGAAAACCGTCGCTTTTTTGGAATTTTTGGACCAACTTTTGTTGTTCGAAATGTTCTCAGCTACATTTTGATATACCACAACCCTACTTTTGGTGACTTAGATGACTTGGAATTCTTGCGCGTTGAGGGTTACGGGGCTTGAATAAGTGCGATTACGCCCAAATTAGCGAAAACCGACACTTTTTTGGTCTTCGGAAATGGATAAAAGTTCTTCGTGATGGTCCCAGGAGCAATTAGATGGGTCACAACCCTATTTTTGCAACTTTGAAAATTTTAGTGGGTAAGAGTTATGCCCCTTGATTAAGCGATTTCATCAAATATTGGGAAAACCGTCGCTTTTTTGGAATTTTTGGACCAACTTTTGTTGTTCGAAATGTTCTCAGCTACATTTTGATATACCACAACCCTACTTTTGGTGACTTAGATGACTTGGAATTCTTGCGCGTTGAGGGTTACGGGGCTTGAATAAGTGCGATTACGCCCAAATTAGCGAAAACCGGCACTTTTTTGGTCTTCGGAAATGGATAAAAGTTCTTCGTGATGGTCCCAGGAGCAATTAGATGGGTCACAACCCTATTTTTGCAACTTTGAAAATTTTAGTGGGTAAGAGTTATGCCCCTTGATTAAGCGATTTCATCAAATATTGGGAAAACCGTCGCTTTTTTGGAATTTTTGGACCAACTTTTGTTGTTCGAAATGTTCTCAGCTACATTTTGATATACCACAACCCTACTTTTGGTGACTTAGATGACTTGGAATTCTTGCGCGTTGAGGGTTACGGGGCTTGAATAAGTGCGATTACGCCCAAATTAGCGAAAACCGGCACTTTTTTGGTCTTCGGAAATGGATAAAAGTTCTTCGTGATGGTCCCAGGAGCAATTAGATGGGTCACAACCCTATTTTTGCAACTTTGAAAATTTTAGTGGGTAAGAGTTATGCCCCTTGATTAAGCGATTTCATCAAATATTGGGAAAACCGTCGCTTTTTTGGAATTTTTGGACCAACTTTTGTTGTTCGAAATGTTCTCAGCTACATTTTGATATACCACAACCCTACTTTTGGTGACTTAGATGACTTGGAATTCTTGCGCGTTGAGGGTTACGGGGCTTGAATAAGTGCGATTACGCCCAAATTAGCGAAAACCGGCACTTTTTTGGTCTTCGGAAATGGATAAAAGTTCTTCGTGATGGTCCCAGGAGCAATTAGATGGGTCACAACCCTATTTTTGCAACTTTGAAAATTTTAGTGGGTAAGAGTTATGCCCCTTGATTAAGCGATTTCATCAAATATTGGGAAAACCGTCGCTTTTTTGGAATTTTTGGACCAACTTTTGTTGTTCGAAATGTTCTCAGCTACATTTTGATATACCACAACCCTACTTTTGGTGACTTAGATGACTTGGAATTCTTGCGCGTTGAGGGTTACGGGGCTTGAATAAGTGCGATTACGCCCAAATTAGCGAAAACCGGCACTTTTTTGGTCTTCGGAAATGGATAAAAGTTCTTCGTGATGGTCCCAGGAGCAATTAGATGGGTCACAACCCTATTTTTGCAACTTTGAAAATTTTAGTGGGTAAGAGTTATGCCTCTTGATTAAGCGATTTCATCAAATATTGGGAAAACCGTCGCTTTTTTGGAATTTTTGGACCAACTTTTGTTGTTCGAAATGTTCTCAGCTACATTTTGATATACCACAACCCTACTTTTGGTGACTTAGATGACTTGGAATTCTTGCGCGTTGAGGGTTACGGGGCTTGAATAAGTGCGATTACGCCCAAATTAGCGAAAACCGGCACTTTTTTGGTCTTCGGAAATGGATAAAAGTTCTTCGTGATGGTCCCAGGAGCAATTAGATGGGTCACAACCCTATTTTTGCAACTTTGAAAATTTTAGTGGGTAAGAGTTATGCCCCTTGATTAAGCGATTTCATCAAATATTGGGAAAACCGTCGCTTTTTTGGAATTTTTGGACCAACTTTTGTTGTTCGAAATGTTCTCAGCTACATTTTGATATACCACAACCCTACTTTTGGTGACTTAGATGACTTGGAATTCTTGCGCGTTGAGGGTTACGGGGCTTGAATAAGTGCGATTACGCCCAAATTAGCGAAAACCGGCACTTTTTTGGTCTTCGGAAATGGATAAAAGTTCTTCGTGATGGTCCCAGGAGCAATTAGATGGGTCACAACCCTATTTTTGCAACTTTGAAAATTTTAGTGGGTAAGAGTTATGCCCCTTGATTAAGCGATTTCATCAAATATTGGGAAAACCGTCGCTTTTTTGGAATTTTTGGACCAACTTTTGTTGTTCGAAATGTTCTCAGCTACATTTTGATATACCACAACCCTACTTTTGGTGACTTAGATGACTTGGAATTCTTGCGCGTTGAGGGTTACGGGGCTTGAATAAGTGCGATTACGCCCAAATTAGCGAAAACCGGCACTTTTTTGGTCTTCGGAAATGGATAAAAGTTCTTCGTGATGGTCCCAGGAGCAATTAGATGGGTCACAACCCTATTTTTGCAACTTTGAAAATTTTAGTGGGTAAGAGTTATGCCCCTTGATTAAGCGATTTTATCAAATATTGGGAAAACCGTCGCTTTTTTGGAATTTTTGGACCAACTTTTGTTGTTCGAAATGTTCTCAGCTACATTTTGATATACCACAACCCTACTTTTGGTGACTTAGATGACTTGGAATTCTTGCGCGTTGAGGGTTACGGGGCTTGAATAAGTGCGATTACGCCCAAATTAGCGAAAACCGGCACTTTTTTGGTCTTCGGAAATGGATAAAAGTTCTTCGTGATGGTCCCAGGAGCAATTAGATGGGTCACAACCCTATTTTTGCAACTTTGAAAATTTTAGTGGGTAAGAGTTATGCCCCTTGATTAAGCGATTTCATCAAATATTGGGAAAACCGTCGCTTTTTTGGAATTTTTGGACCAACTTTTGTTGTTCGAAATGTTCTCAGCTACATTTTGATATACCACAACCCTACTTTTGGTGACTTAGATGACTTGGAATTCTTGCGCGTTGAGGGTTACGGGGCTTGAATAAGTGCGATTACGCCCAAATTAGCGAAAACCGGCACTTTTTTGGTCTTCGGAAATGGATAAAAGTTCTTCGTGATGGTCCCAGGAGCAATTAGATGGGTCACAACCCTATTTTTGCAACTTTGAAAATTTTAGTGGGTAAGAGTTATGCCCCTTGATTAAGCGATTTCATCAAATATTGGGAAAACCGTCGCTTTTTTGGAATTTTTGGACCAACTTTTGTTGTTCGAAATGTTCTCAGCTACATTTTGATATACCACAACCCTACTTTTGGTGACTTAGATGACTTGGAATTCTTGCGCGTTGAGGGTTACGGGGCTTGAATAAGTGCGATTACGCCCAAATTAGCGAAAACCGGCACTTTTTTGGTCTTCGGAAATGGATAAAAGTTCTTCGTGATGGTCCCAGGAGCAATTAGATGGGTCACAACCCTATTTTTGCAACTTTGAAAATTTTAGTGGGTAAGAGTTATGCCCCTTGATTAAGCGATTTCATCAAATATTGGGAAAACCGTCGCTTTTTTGGAATTTTTGGACCAACTTTTGTTGTTCGAAATGTTCTCAGCTACATTTTGATATACCACAACCCTACTTTTGGTGACTTAGATGACTTGGAATTCTTGCGCGTTGAGGGTTACGGGGCTTGAATAAGTGCGATTACGCCCAAATTAGCGAAAACCGGCACTTTTTTGGTCTTCGGAAATGGATAAAAGTTCTTCGTGATGGTCCCAGGAGCAATTAGATGGGTCACAACCCTATTTTTGCAACTTTGAAAATTTTAGTGGGTAAGAGTTATGCCCCTTGATTAAGCGATTTCATCAAATATTGGGAAAACCGTCGCTTTTTTGGAATTTTTGGACCAACTTTTGTTGTTCGAAATGTTCTCAGCTACATTTTGATATACCACAACCCTACTTTTGGTGACTTAGATGACTTGGAATTCTTGCGCGTTGAGGGTTACGGGGCTTGAATAAGTGCGATTACGCCCAAATTAGCGAAAACCGGCACTTTTTTGGTCTTCGGAAATGGATAAAAGTTCTTCGTGATGGTCCCAGGAGCAATTAGATGGGTCACAACCCTATTTTTGCAACTTTGAAAATTTTAGTGGGTAAGAGTTATGCCCCTTGATTAAGCGATTTCATCAAATATTGGGAAAACCGTCGCTTTTTTGGAATTTTTGGACCAACTTTTGTTGTTCGAAATGTTCTCAGCTACATTTTGATATACCACAACCCTACTTTTGGTGACTTAGATGACTTGGAATTCTTGCGCGTTGAGGGTTACGGGGCTTGAATAAGTGCGATTACGCCCAAATTAGCGAAAACCGGCACTTTTTTGGTCTTCGGAAATGGATAAAAGTTCTTCGTGATGGTCCCAGGAGCAATTAGATGGGTCACAACCCTATTTTTGCAACTTTGAAAATTTTAGTGGGTAAGAGTTATGCCCCTTGATTAAGCGATTTCATCAAATATTGGGAAAACCGTCGCTTTTTTGGAATTTTTGGACCAACTTTTGTTGTTCGAAATGTTCTCAGCTACATTTTGATATACCACAACCCTACTTTTGGTGACTTAGATGACTTGGAATTCTTGCGCGTTGAGGGTTACGGGGCTTGAATAAGTGCGATTACGCCCAAATTAGCGAAAACCGGCACTTTTTTGGTCTTCGGAAATGGATAAAAGTTCTTCGTGATGGTCCCAGGAGCAATTAGATGGGTCACAACCCTATTTTTGCAACTTTGAAAATTTTAGTGGGTAAGAGTTATGCCCCTTGATTAAGCGATTTCATCAAATATTGGGAAAACCGTCGCTTTTTTGGAATTTTTGGACCAACTTTTGTTGTTCGAAATGTTCTCAGCTACATTTTGATATACCACAACCCTACTTTTGGTGACTTAGATGACTTGGAATTCTTGCGCGTTGAGGGTTACGGGGCTTGAATAAGTGCGATTACGCCCAAATTAGCGAAAACCGACACTTTTTTGGTCTTCGGAAATGGATAAAAGTTCTTCGTGATGGTCCCAGGAGCAATTAGATGGGTCACAACCCTTTTTTTGCAACTTTGAAAATTTTAGTGGGTAAGAGTTATGCCCCTTGATTAAGCGATTTCATCAAATATTGGGAAAACCGTCGCTTTTTTGGAATTTTTGGACCAACTTTTGTTGTTCGAAATGTTCTCAGCTACATTTTGATATACCACAACCCTACTTTTGGTGACTTAGATGACTTGGAATTCTTTCGCGTTGAGGGTTACGGGGCTTGAATAAGTGCGATTACGCCCAAATTAGCGAAAACCGGCACTTTTTTGGTCTTCGGAAATGGATAAAAGTTCTTCGTGATGGTCCCAGGAGCAATTAGATGGGTCACAACCCTATTTTTGCAACTTTGAAAATTTTAGTGGGTAAGAGTTATGCCCCTTGATTAAGCGATTTCATCAAATATTGGGAAAACCGTCGCTTTTTTGGAATTTTTGGACCAACTTTTGTTGTTCGAAATGTTCTCAGCTACATTTTGATATACCACAACCCTACTTTTGGTGACTTAGATGACTTGGAATTCTTGCGCGTTGAGGGTTACGGGGCTTGAATAAGTGCGATTACGCCCAAATTAGCGAAAACCGGCACTTTTTTGGTCTTCGGAAATGGATAAAAGTTCTTCGTGATGGTCCCAGGAGCAATTAGATGGGTCACAACCCTATTTTTGCAACTTTGAAAATTTTAGTGGGTAAGAGTTATGCCCCTTGATTAAGCGATTTCATCAAATATTGGGAAAACCGTCGCTTTTTTGGAATTTTTGGACCAACTTTTGTTGTTCGAAATGTTCTCAGCTACATTTTGATATACCACAACCCTACTTTTGGTGACTTAGATGACTTGGAATTCTTGCGCGTTGAGGGTTACGGGGCTTGAATAAGTGCGATTACGCCCAAATTAGCGAAAACCGGCACTTTTTTGGTCTTCGGAAATGGATAAAAGTTCTTCGTGATGGTCCCAGGAGCAATTAGATGGGTCACAACCCTATTTTTGCAACTTTGAAAATTTTAGTGGGTAAGAGTTATGCCCCTTGATTAAGCGATTTCATCAAATATTGGGAAAACCGTCGCTTTTTTGGAATTTTTGGACCAACTTTTGTTGTTCGAAATGTTCTCAGCTACATTTTGATATACCACAACCCTACTTTTGGTGACTTAGATGACTTGGAATTCTTGCGCGTTGAGGGTTACGGGGCTTGAATAAGTGCGATTACGCCCAAATTAGCGAAAAACCGGCACTTTTTTGGTCTTCGGAAATGGATAAAAGTTCTTCGTGATGGTCCCAGGAGCAATTAGATGGGTCACAACCCTATTTTTGCAACTTTGAAAATTTTAGTGGGTAAGAGTTATGCCCCTTGATTAAGCGATTTCATCAAATATTGGGAAAACCGTCGCTTTTTTGGAATTTTTGGACCAACTTTTGTTGTTCGAAATGTTCTCAGCTACATTTTGATATACCACAACCCTACTTTTGGTGACTTAGATGACTTGGAATTCTTGCGCGTTGAGGGTTACGGGGCTTGAATAAGTGCGATTACGCCCAAATTAGCGAAAACCGGCACTTTTTTGGTCTTCGGAAATGGATAAAAGTTCTTCGTGATGGTCCCAGGAGCAATTAGATGGGTCACAACCCTATTTTTGCAACTTTGAAAATTTTAGTGGGTAAGAGTTATGCCCCTTGATTAAGCGATTTCATCAAATATTGGGAAAACCGTCGCTTTTTTGGAATTTTTGGACCAACTTTTGTTGTTCGAAATGTTCTCAGCTACATTTTGATATACCACAACCCTACTTTTGGTGACTTAGATGACTTGGAATTCTTGCGCGTTGAGGGTTACGGGGCTTGAATAAGTGCGATTACGCCCAAATTAGCGAAAACCGGCACTTTTTTGGTCTTCGGAAATGGATAAAAGTTCTTCGTGATGGTCCCAGGAGCAATTAGATGGGTCACAACCCTATTTTTGCAACTTTGAAAATTTTAGTGGGTAAGAGTTATGCCCCTTGATTAAGCGATTTCATCAAATATTGGGAAAACCGTCGCTTTTTTGGAATTTTTGGACCAACTTTTGTTGTTCGAAATGTTCTCAGCTACATTTTGATATACCACAACCCTACTTTTGGTGACTTAGATGACTTGGAATTCTTGCGCGTTGAGGGTTACGGGGCTTGAATAAGTGCGATTACGCCCAAATTAGCGAAAACCGGCACTTTTTTGGTCTTCGGAAATGGATAAAAGTTCTTCGTGATGGTCCCAGGAGCAATTAGATGGGTCACAACCCTATTTTTGCAACTTTGAAAATTTTAGTGGGTAAGAGTTATGCCCCTTGATTAAGCGATTTCATCAAATATTGGGAAAACCGTCGCTTTTTTGGAATTTTTGGACCAACTTTTGTTGTTCGAAATGTTCTCAGCTACATTTTGATATACCACAACCCTACTTTTGGTGACTTAGATGACTTGGAATTCTTGCGCGTTGAGGGTTACGGGGCTTGAATAAGTGCGATTACGCCCAAATTAGCGAAAACCGGCACTTTTTTGGTCTTCGGAAATGGATAAAAGTTCTTCGTGATGGTCCCAGGAGCAATTAGATGGGTCACAACCCAATTTTTGCAACTTTGAAAATTTTAGTGGGTAAGAGTTATGCCCCTTGATTAAGCGATTTCATCAAATATTGGGAAAACCGTCGCTTTTTTGGAATTTTTGGACCAACTTTTGTTGTTCGAAATGTTCTCAGCTACATTTTGATATACCACAACCCTACTTTTGGTGACTTAGATGACTTGGAATTCTTGCGCGTTGAGGGTTACGGGGCTTGAATAAGTGCGATTACGCCCAAATTAGCGAAAACCGGCACTTTTTTGGTCTTATGAAATGGATAAAAGTTCTTCGTGATGGTCCCAGGAGCAATTAGATGGGTCACAACCCTATTTTTGCAACTTTGAAAATTTTAGTGGGTAAGAGTTATGCCCCTTGATTAAGCGATTTCATCAAATATTGGGAAAACCGTCGCTTTTTTGGAATTTTTGGACCAACTTTTGTTGTTCGAAATGTTCTCAGCTACATTTTGATATACCACAACCCTACTTTTGGTGACTTAGATGACTTGGAATTCTTGCGCGTTGAGGGTTACGGGGCTTGAATAAGTGCGATTACGCCCAAATTAGCGAAAACCGGCATTTTTTTGGTCTTCGGAAATGGATAAAAGTTCTTCGTGATGGTCCCAGGAGCAATTAGATGGGTCACAACCCTATTTTTGCAACTTTGAAAATTTTAGTGGGTAAGAGTTATGCCCCTTGATTAAGCGATTTCATCAAATATTGGGAAAACCGTCGCTTTTTTGGAATTTTTGGACCAACTTTTGTTGTTCGAAATGTTCTCAGCTACATTTTGATATACCACAACCCTACTTTTGGTGACTTAGATGACTTGGAATTCTTGCGCGTTGAGGATTACGGGGCTTGAATAAGTGCGATTACGCCCAAATTAGCGAAAACCGGCACTTTTTTGGTCTTCGGAAATGGATAAAAGTTCTTCGTGATGGTCCCAGGAGCAATTAGATGGGTCACAACCCTATTTTTGCAACTTTGAAAATTTTAGTGGGTAAGAGTTATGCCCCTTGATTAAGCGATTTCATCAAATATTGGGAAAACCGTCGCTTTTTTGGAATTTTTGGACCAACTTTTGTTGTTCGAAATGTTCTCAGCTACATTTTGATATACCACAACCCTTCTTTTGGTGACTTAGATGACTTGGAATTCTTGCGCGTTGAGGGTTACGGGGCTTGAATAAGTGCGATTACGCCCAAATTAGCGAAAACCGGCACTTTTTTGGTCTTCGGAAATGGATAAAAGTTCTTCGTGATGGTCCCAGGAGCAATTAGATGGGTCACAACCCAATTTTTGCAACTTTGAAAATTTTAGTGGGTAAGAGTTATGCCCCTTGATTAAGCGATTTCATCAAATATTGGGAAAACCGTCGCTTTTTTGGAATTTTTGGACCAACTTTTGTTGTTCGAAATGTTCTCAGCTACATTTTGATATACCACAACCCTACTTTTGGTGACTTAGATGACTTGGAATTCTTGCGCGTTGAGGGTTACGGGGCTTGAATAAGTGCGATTACGCCCAAATTAGCGAAAACCGGCACTTTTTTGGTCTTAGGAAATGGATAAAAGTTCTTCGTGATGGTCCCAGGAGCAATTAGATGGGTCACAACCCTATTTTTGCAACTTTGAAAATTTTAGTGGGTAAGAGTTATGCCCCTTGATTAAGCGATTTCATCAAATATTGGGAAAACCGTCGCTTTTTTGGAATTTTTGGACCAACTTTTGTTGTTCGAAATGTTCTCAGCTACATTTTGATATACCACAACCCTACTTTTGGTGACTTAGATGACTTGGAATTCTTGCGCGTTGAGGGTTACGGGGCTTGAATAAGTGCGATTACGCCCAAATTAGCGAAAACCGGCATTTTTTTGGTCTTCGGAAATGGATAAAAGTTCTTCGTGATGGTCCCAGGAGCAATTAGATGGGTCACAACCCTATTTTTGCAACTTTGAAAATTTTAGTGGGTAAGAGTTATGCCCCTTGATTAAGCGATTTCATCAAATATTGGGAAAACCGTCGCTTTTTTGGAATTTTTGGACCAACTTTTGTTGTTCGAAATGTTCTCAGCTACATTTTGATATACCACAACCCTACTTTTGGTGACTTAGATGACTTGGAATTCTTGCGCGTTGAGGGTTACGGGGCTTGAATAAGTGCGATTACGCCCAAATTAGCGAAAACCGGCACTTTTTTGGTCTTCGGAAATGGATAAAAGTTCTTCGTGATGGTCCCAGGAGCAATTAGATGGGTCACAACCCTATTTTTGCAACTTTGAAAATTTTAGTGGGTAAGAGTTATGCCCCTTGATTAAGCGATTTCATCAAATATTGGGAAAACCGTCGCTTTTTTGGAATTTTTGGACCAACTTTTGTTGTTCGAAATGTTCTCAGCTACATTTTGATATACCACAACCCTACTTTTGGTGACTTAGATGACTTGGAATTCTTGCGCGTTGAGGGTTACGGGGCTTGAATAAGTGCGATTACGCCCAAATTAGCGAAAACCGGCACTTTTTTGGTCTTCGGAAATGGATAAAAGTTCTTCGTGATGGTCCCAGGAGCAATTAGATGGGTCACAACCCTATTTTTGCAACTTTGAAAATTTTAGTGGGTAAGAGTTATGCCCCTTGATTAAGCGATTTCATCAAATATTGGGAAAACCGTCGCTTTTTTGGAATTTTTGGACCAACTTTTGTTGTTCGAAATGTTCTCAGCTACATTTTGATATACCACAACCCTACTTTTGGTGACTTAGATGACTTGGAATTCTTGCGCGTTGAGGGTTACGGGGCTTGAATAAGTGCGATTACGCCCAAATTAGCGAAAACCGGCACTTTTTTGGTCTTCGGAAATGGATAAAAGTTCTTCGTGATGGTCCCAGGAGCAATTAGATGGGTCACAACCCTATTTTTGCAACTTTGAAAATTTTAGTGGGTAAGAGTTATGCCCCTTGATTAAGCGATTTCATCAAATATTGGGAAAACCGTCGCTTTTTTGGAATTTTTGGACCAACTTTTGTTGTTCGAAATGTTCTCAGCTACATTTTGATATACCACAACCCTACTTTTGGTGACTTAGATGACTTGGAATTCTTGCGCGTTGAGGGTTACGGGGCTTGAATAAGTGCGATTACGCCCAAATTAGCGAAAACCGGCACTTTTTTGGTCTTCGGAAATGGATAAAAGTTCTTCGTGATGGTCCCAGGAGCAATTAGATGGGTCACAACCCTATTTTTGCAACTTTGAAAATTTTAGTGGGTAAGAGTTATGCCCCTTGATTAAGCGATTTCATCAAATATTGGGAAAACCGTCGCTTTTTTGGAATTTTTGGACCAACTTTTGTTGTTCGAAATGTTCTCAGCTACATTTTGATATACCACAACCCTACTTTTGGTGACTTAGATGACTTGGAATTCTTGCGCGTTGAGGGTTACGGGGCTTGAATAAGTGCGATTACGCCCAAATTAGCGAAAACCGGCACTTTTTTGGTCTTCGGAAATGGATAAAAGTTCTTCGTGATGGTCCCAGGAGCAATTAGATGGGTCACAACCCTATTTTTGCAACTTTGAAAATTTTAGTGGGTAAGAGTTATGCCCCTTGATTAAGCGATTTCATCAAATATTGGGAAAACCGTCGCTTTTTTGGAATTTTTGGACCAACTTTTGTTGTTCGAAATGTTCTCAGCTACATTTTGATATACCACAACCCTACTTTTGGTGACTTAGATGACTTGGAATTCTTGCGCGTTGAGGGTTACGGGGCTTGAATAAGTGCGATTACGCCCAAATTAGCGAAAACCGGCACTTTTTTGGTCTTCGGAAATGGATAAAAGTTCTTCGTGATGGTCCCAGGAGCAATTAGATGGGTCACAACCCTATTTTTGCAACTTTGAAAATTTTAGTGGGTAAGAGTTATGCCCCTTGATTAAGCGATTTCATCAAATATTGGGAAAACCGTCGCTTTTTTGGAATTTTTGGACCAACTTTTGTTGTTCGAAATGTTCTCAGCTACATTTTGATATACCACAACCCTACTTTTGGTGACTTAGATGACTTGGAATTCTTGCGCGTTGAGGGTTACGGGGCTTGAATAAGTGCGATTACGCCCAAATTAGCGAAAACCGGCACTTTTTTGGTCTTCGGAAATGGATAAAAGTTCTTCGTGATGGTCCCAGGAGCAATTAGATGGGTCACAACCCTATTTTTGCAACTTTGAAAATTTTAGTGGGTAAGAGTTATGCCCCTTGATTAAGCGATTTCATCAAATATTGGGAAAACCGTCGCTTTTTTGGAATTTTTGGACCAACTTTTGTTGTTCGAAATGTTCTCAGCTACATTTTGATATACCACAACCCTACTTTTGGTGACTTAGATGACTTGGAATTCTTGCGCGTTGAGGGTTACGGGGCTTGAATAAGTGCGATTACGCCCAAATTAGCGAAAACCGGCACTTTTTTGGTCTTCGGAAATGGATAAAAGTTCTTCGTGATGGTCCCAGGAGCAATTAGATGGGTCACAACCCTATTTTTGCAACTTTGAAAATTTTAGTGGGTAAGAGTTATGCCCCTTGATTAAGCGATTTCATCAAATATTGGGAAAACCGTCGCTTTTTTGGAATTTTTGGACCAACTTTTGTTGTTCGAAATGTTCTCAGCTACATTTTGATATACCACAACCCTACTTTTGGTGACTTAGATGACTTGGAATTCTTGCGCGTTGAGGGTTACGGGGCTTGAATAAGTGCGATTATCGCCCAAATTAGCGAAAACCGGCACTTTTTTGGTCTTCGGAAATGGATAAAAGTTCTTTGTGATGGTCCCAGGAGCAATTAGATGGGTCACAACCCTATTTTTGCAACTTTGAAAATTTTAGTGGGTAAGAGTTATGCCCCTTGATTAAGCGATTTCATCAAATATTGGGAAAAACCGTCGCTTTTTTGGAATTTTTGGACCAACTTTTGTTGTTCGAAATGTTCTCAGCTACATTTTGATATACCACAACCCTACTTTTGGTGACTTAGATGACTTGGAATTCTTGCGCGTTGAGGGTTACGGGGCTTGAATAAGTGCGATTACGCCCAAATTAGCGAAAACCCGGCACTTTTTTGGTCTTCGGAAATGGATAAAAGTTCTTCGTGATGGTCCCAGGAGCAATTAGATGGGTCACAACCCTATTTTTTGCAACTTTGAAAATTTTAGTGGGTAAGAGTTATGCCCCTTGATTAAGCGATTTCATCAAATATTGGGAAAACCGTCGCTTTTTTGGAATTTTTGGACCAACTTTTGTTGTTCGAAATGTTCTCAGCTACATTTTGATATACCACAACCCTACTTTTGGTGACTTAGATGACTTGGAATTCTTGCGCGTTGAGGGTTACGGGGCTTGAATAAGTGCGATTACGCCCAAATTAGCGAAAACCGGCACTTTTTTGGTCTTCGGAAATGGATAAAAGTTCTTCGTGATGGTCCCAGGAGCAATTAGATGGGTCACAACCCTATTTTTGCAACTTTGAAAATTTTAGTGGGTAAGAGTTATGCCCCTTGATTAAGCGATTTCATCAAATATTGGGAAAACCGTCGCTTTTTTTGGAATTTTTGGACCAACTTTTGTTGTTCGAAATGTTCTCAGCTACATTTTGATATACCACAACCCTACTTTTGGTGACTTAGATGACTTGGAATTCTTGCGCGTTGAGGGTTACGGGGCTTGAATAAGTGCGATTACGCCCAAATTAGCGAAAACCGGCACTTTTTTGGTCTTCGGAAATGGATAAAAGTTCTTCGTGATGGTCCCAGGAGCAATTAGATGGGTCACAACCCTATTTTTGCAACTTTGAAAATTTTAGTGGGTAAGAGTTATGCCCCTTGATTAAGCGATTTCATCAAATATTGGGAAAACCGTCGCTTTTTTGGAATTTTTGGACCAACTTTTGTTGTTCGAAATGTTCTCAGCTACATTTTGATATACCACAACCCTACTTTTGGTGACTTAGATGACTTGGAATTCTTGCGCGTTGAGGGTTACGGGGCTTGAATAAGTGCGATTACGCCCAAATTAGCGAAAACCGGCACTTTTTTGGTCTTCGGAAATGGATAAAAGTTCTTCGTGATGGTCCCAGGAGCAATTAGATGGGTCACAACCCTATTTTTTGCAACTTTGAAAATTTTAGTGGGTAAGAGTTATGCCCCTTGATTAAGCGATTTCATCAAATATTGGGAAAACCGTCGCTTTTTTGGAATTTTTGGACCAACTTTTGTTGTTCGAAATGTTCTCAGCTACATTTTGATATACCACAACCCTACTTTTGGTGACTTAGATGACTTGGAATTCTTGCGCGTTGAGGGTTACGGGGCTTGAATAAGTGCGATTACGCCCAAATTAGCGAAAACCGGCACTTTTTTGGTCTTCGGAAATGGATAAAAGTTCTTCGTGATGGTCCCAGGAGCAATTAGATGGGTCACAACCCTATTTTTGCAACTTTGAAAATTTTAGTGGGTAAGAGTTATGCCCCTTGATTAAGCGATTTCATCAAATATTGGGAAAACCGTCGCTTTTTTGGAATTTTTGGACCAACTTTTGTTGTTCGAAATGTTCTCAGCTACATTTTGATATACCACAACCCTACTTTTGGTGACTTAGATGACTTGGAATTCTTGCGCGTTGAGGGTTACGGGGCTTGAATAAGTGCGATTACGCCCAAATTAGCGAAAACCGGCACTTTTTTGGTCTTCGGAAATGGATAAAAGTTCTTCGTGATGGTCCCAGGAGCAATTAGATGGGTCACAACCCTATTTTTGCAACTTTGAAAATTTTAGTGGGTAAGAGTTATGCCCCTTGATTAAGCGATTTCATCAAATATTGGGAAAACCGTCGCTTTTTTGGAATTTTTGGACCAACTTTTGTTGTTCGAAATGTTCTCAGCTACATTTTGATATACCACAACCCTACTTTTGGTGACTTAGATGACTTGGAATTCTTGCGCGTTGAGGGTTACGGGGCTTGAATAAGTGCGATTACGCCCAAATTAGCGAAAACCCGGCACTTTTTTGGTCTTCGGAAATGGATAAAAGTTCTTCGTGATGGTCCCAGGAGCAATTAGATGGGTCACAACCCTATTTTTGCAACTTTGAAAATTTTAGTGGGTAAGAGTTATGCCCCTTGATTAAGCGATTTCATCAAATATTGGGAAAAACCGTCGCTTTTTTGGAATTTTTGGACCAACTTTTGTTGTTCGAAATGTTCTCAGCTACATTTTGATATACCACAACCCTACTTTTGGTGACTTAGATGACTTGGAATTCTTGCGCGTTGAGGGTTACGGGGCTTGAATAAGTGCGATTACGCCCAAATTAGCGAAAACCGGCACTTTTTTGGTCTTCGGAAATGGATAAAAGTTCTTCGTGATGGTCCCAGGAGCAATTAGATGGGTCACAACCCTATTTTTGCAACTTTGAAAATTTTAGTGGGTAAGAGTTATGCCCCTTGATTAAGCGATTTCATCAAATATTGGGAAAACCGTCGCTTTTTTGGAATTTTTGGACCAACTTTTGTTGTTCGAAATGTTCTCAGCTACATTTTGATATACCACAACCCCTACTTTTGGTGACTTAGATGACTTGGAATTCTTGCGCGTTGAGGGTTACGGGGCTTGAATAAGTGCGATTACGCCCAAATTAGCGAAAAACCGGCACTTTTTTGGTCTTCGGAAATGGATAAAAGTTCTTCGTGATGGTCCCAGGAGCAATTAGATGGGTCACAAACCCTATTTTTGCAACTTTGAAAATTTTAGTGGGTAAGAGTTATGCCCCTTGATTAAGCGGATTTCATCAAATATTGGAAAAACCGTCGCTTTTTTGGAATTTTTGGACCAACTTTTGTTGTTCGAAATGTTCTCAGCTACATTTTGATATACCACAACCCTACTTTTGGTGACTTAGATGACTTGGAATTCTTGCGCGTTGAGGGTTACGGGGCTTGAATAAGTGCGATTACGCCCAAATTAGCGAAAACCGGCACTTTTTTGGTCTTCGGAAATGGATAAAAGTTCTTCGTGATGGTCCCAGGAGCAATTAGATGGGTCACAACCCTATTTTTTGCAACTTTGAAAATTTTAGTGGGTAAGAGTTATGCCCCTTGATTAAGCGATTTCATCAAATATTGGGAAAACCGTCGCTTTTTTGGAATTTTTGGACCAACTTTTGTTGTTCGAAATGTTCTCAGCTACATTTTGATATACCACGACCCTACTTTTGGTGACTTAGATGACTTGGAATTCTTGCGCGTTGAGGGTTACGGGGCTTGAATAAGTGCGATTACGCCCAAATTAGCGAAAACCGGCACTTTTTTGGTCTTCGGAAATGGATAAAAGTTCTTCGTGATGGTCCCAGGAGCAATTAGATGGGTCACAACCCTATTTTTGCAACTTTGAAAATTTTAGTGGGTAAGAGTTATGCCCCTTGATTAAGCGATTTCATCAAATATTGGGAAAACCGTCGCTTTTTTTGGAATTTTTGGACCAACTTTTGTTGTTCGAAATGTTCTCAGCTACATTTTGATATACCACAACCCTACTTTTGGTGACTTAGATGACTTGGAATTCTTGCGCGTTGAGGGTTACGGGGCTTGAATAAGTGCGATTACGCCCAAATTAGCGAAAACCCGGCACTTTTTTGGTCTTCGGAAATGGATAAAAGTTCTTCGTGATGGTCCCAGGAGCAATTAGATGGGTCACAACCCTATTTTTTGCAACTTTGAAAATTTTAGTGGGTAAGAGTTATGCCCCTTGATTAAGCGATTTCATCAAATATTGGGAAAACCGTCGCTTTTTTGGAATTTTTGGACCAACTTTTGTTGTTCGAAAATGTTCTCAGCTACATTTTGATATACCACAACCCTACTTTTGGTGACTTAGATGACTTGGAATTCTTGCGCGTTGAGGGTTACGGGGCTTGAATAAGTGCGATTACGCCCAAATTAGCGAAAACCGGCACTTTTTTGGTCTTCGGAAATGGATAAAAGTTCTTCGTGATGGTCCCAGGAGCAATTAGATGGGTCACAACCCTATTTTTGCAACTTTGAAAATTTTAGTGGGTAAGAGTTATGCCCCTTGATTAAGCGATTTCATCAAATATTGGGAAAACCGTCGCTTTTTTGGAATTTTTGGACCAACTTTTGTTGTTCGAAATGTTCTCAGCTACATTTTGATATACCACAACCCTACTTTTGGTGACTTAGATGACTTGGAATTCTTGCGCGTTGAGGGTTACGGGGCTTGAATAAGTGCGATTACGCCCAAATTAGCGAAAACCGGCACTTTTTTTGGTCTTCGGAAATGGATAAAAGTTCTTCGTGATGGTCCCAGGAGCAATTAGATGGGTCACAACCCTATTTTTGCAACTTTGAAAATTTTAGTGGGTAAGAGTTATGCCCCTTGATTAAGCGATTTCATCAAATATTGGGAAAACCGTCGCTTTTTTGGAATTTTTGGACCAACTTTTGTTGTTCGAAATGTTCTCAGCTACATTTTGATATACCACAACCCTACTTTTGGTGACTTAGATGACTTGGAATTCTTGCGCGTTGAGGGTTACGGGGCTTGAATAAGTGCGATTACGCCCAAATTAGCGAAAACCGGCACTTTTTTGGTCTTCGGAAATGGATAAAAGTTCTTCGTGATGGTCCCAGGAGCAATTAGATGGGTCACAACCCTATTTTTGCAACTTTGAAAATTTTAGTGGGTAAGAGTTATGCCCCTTGATTAAGCGATTTCATCAAATATTGGGAAAACCGTCGCTTTTTTTGGAATTTTTGGACCAACTTTTGTTGTTCGAAAATGTTCTCAGCTACATTTTGATATACCACAACCCTACTTTTGGTGACTTAGATGACTTGGAATTCTTGCGCGTTGAGGGTTACGGGGCTTGAATAAGTGCGATTACGCCCAAATTAGCGAAAACCGGCACTTTTTTGGTCTTCGGAAATGGATAAAAGTTCTTCGTGATGGTCCCAGGAGCAATTAGATGGGTCACAACCCTATTTTTTGCAACTTTGAAAATTTTAGTGGGTAAGAGTTATGCCCCTTGATTAAGCGATTTCATCAAATATTGGGAAAACCGTCGCTTTTTTGGAATTTTTGGACCAACTTTTGTTGTTCGAAATGTTCTCAGCTACATTTTGATATACCACAACCCTACTTTTGGTGACTTAGATGACTTGGAATTCTTGCGCGTTGAGGGTTACGGGGCTTGAATAAGTGCGATTACGCCCAAATTAGCGAAAACCGGCACTTTTTTGGTCTTCGGAAATGGATAAAAGTTCTTTGTGATGGTCCCAGGAGCAATTAGATGGGTCACAACCCTATTTTTGCAACTTTGAAAATTTTAGTGGGTAAGAGTTATGCCCCTTGATTAAGCGATTTCATCAAATATTGGGAAAACCGTCGCTTTTTTGGAATTTTTGGACCAACTTTTGTTGTTCGAAATGTTCTCAGCTACATTTTGATATACCACAACCCTACTTTTGGTGACTTAGATGACTTGGAATTCTTGCGCGTTGAGGGTTACGGGGCTTGAATAAGTGCGATTACGCCCAAATTAGCGAAAACCGGCACTTTTTTGGTCTTCGGAAATGGATAAAAGTTCTTCGTGATGGTCCCAGGAGCAATTAGATGGGTCACAACCCTATTTTTGCAACTTTGAAAATTTTAGTGGGTAAGAGTTATGCCCCTTGATTAAGCGATTTCATCAAATATTGGGAAAACCGTCGCTTTTTTGGAATTTTTGGACCAACTTTTGTTGTTCGAAATGTTCTCAGCTACATTTTGATATACCACAACCCTACTTTTGGTGACTTAGATGACTTGGAATTCTTGCGCGTTGAGGGTTACGGGGCTTGAATAAGTGCGATTACGCCCAAATTAGCGAAAACCGGCACTTTTTTGGTCTTCGGAAATGGATAAAAGTTCTTTGTGATGGTCCCAGGAGCAATTAGATGGGTCACAACCCTATTTTTGCAACTTTGAAAATTTTAGTGGGTAAGAGTTATGCCCCTTGATTAAGCGATTTCATCAAATATTGGGAAAACCGTCGCTTTTTTTGGAATTTTTGGACCAACTTTTGTTGTTCGAAATGTTCTCAGCTACATTTTGATATACCACAACCCTACTTTTGGTGACTTAGATGACTTGGAATTCTTGCGCGTTGAGGGTTACGGGGCTTGAATAAGTGCGATTACGCCCAAATTAGCGAAAACCCGGCACTTTTTTGGTCTTCGGAAATGGATAAAAGTTCTTCGTGATGGTCCCAGGAGCAATTAGATGGTCACAACCCTATTTTTGCAACTTTGAAAATTTTAGTGGGTAAGAGTTATGCCCCTTGATTAAGCGATTTCATCAAATATTGGGAAAACCGTCGCTTTTTTTGGAATTTTTGGACCAACTTTTGTTGTTCGAAATGTTCTCAGCTACATTTTGATATACCACAACCCTACTTTTGGTGACTTAGATGACTTGGAATTCTTGCGCGTTGAGGGTTACGGGGCTTGAATAAGTGCGATTACGCCCAAATTAGCGAAAACCGGCACTTTTTTGGTCTTCGGAAATGGATAAAAGTTCTTCGTGATGGTCCCAGGAGCAATTAGATGGGTCACAACCCTATTTTTGCAACTTTGAAAAATTTTAGTGGGTAAGAGTTATGCCCCTTGATTAAGCGATTTCATCAAATATTGGGAAAACCGTCGCTTTTTTGGAATTTTTGGACCAACTTTTGTTGTTCGAAATGTTCTCAGCTACATTTTGATATACCACAACCCTACTTTTGGTGACTTAGATGACTTGGAATTCTTGCGCGTTGAGGGTTACGGGGCTTGAATAAGTGCGATTACGCCCAAATTAGCGAAAACCGGCACTTTTTTGGTCTTCGGAAATGGATAAAAGTTCTTCGTGATGGTCCCAGGAGCAATTAGATGGGTCACAACCCTATTTTTGCAACTTTGAAAATTTTAGTGGGTAAGAGTTATGCCCCTTGATTAAGCGATTTCATCAAATATTGGGAAAACCGTCGCTTTTTTGGAATTTTTGGACCAACTTTTGTTGTTCGAAATGTTCTCAGCTACATTTTGATATACCACAACCCTACTTTTTCGTGACTTAGATGACTTGGAATTCTTGCGTGTTGAGGGTTACGGGGCTTGAATAAGTGCGATTACGCCCAAATTAAGCGAAAACCGGCACTTTTTTGGTCTTTCGGAAATGGATAAAAGTTCTTCGTGATGGTCCCAGGAGCAATTAGATGGGTCACAACCCTATTTTTGCAACTTTGAAAATTTTAGTGGGTAAGAGTTATGCCCCTTGATTAAGCGATTTCATCAAATATTGGGAAAACCGTCGCTTTTTTGGAATTTTTGGACCAACTTTTGTTGTTCGAAATGTTCTCAGCTACATTTTGATATACCACAACCCTACTTTTGGTGACTTAGATGACTTGGAATTCTTGCGCGTTGAGGGTTACGGGGCTTGAATAAGTGCGATTACGCCCAAATTAGCGAAAACCGGCACTTTTTTGGTCTTCGGAAATGGATAAAAGTTCTTCGTGATGGTCCCAGGAGCAATTAGATGGGTCACAACCCTATTTTTGCAACTTTGAAAATTTTAGTGGGTAAGAGTTATGCCCCTTGATTAAGCGATTTCATCAAATATTGGGAAAAACCGTCGCTTTTTTTGGAATTTTTGGACCAACTTTTGTTGTTCGAAATGTTCTCAGCTACATTTTGATATACCACAACCCTACTTTTGGTGACTTAGATGACTTGGAATTCTTGCGCGTTGAGGGTTACGGGGCTTGAATAAGTGCGATTACGCCCAAATTAGCGAAAACCGGCAACTTTTTTGGTCTTCGGAAATGGATAAAAGTTCTTCGTGATGGTCCCAGGAGCAATTAGATGGGTCACAACCCTATTTTTGCAACTTTGAAAACTATT
>CAKAJN010000187.1:0-27019 GCA_916613615.1 Steromphala cineraria
GGAGCATTTATATGTATCACAACCCTAAAAAAGTTACTTTGAAAAATAAAGTGACCATGAATTATGCCCCTTTAAAAAGAGCGATTAAATCAAAATTAAGCAAACGCGAGATTTTTTTGGGCTTCAGAAATATATAGAAGTGCTTCGCAAAGGTTCAGGGAGCATTTATATGTATCACAACCCTAAAAAAGTTACTTTGAAAAATAAAGTGACCATGAATTATGCCCCTTTAAAAAGAGCGATTAAATCAAAATTAAGCAAACGCGAGATTTTTTTGGGCTTCAGAAATATATAGAAGTGCTTCGCAAAGGTTCAGGGAGCATTTATATGTATCACAACCCTAAAAAAGTTACTTTGAAAAATAAAGTGACCATGAATTATGCCCCTTTAAAAAGAGCGATTAAATCAAAATTAAGCAAACGCGAGATTTTTTTGGGCTTCAGAAATATATAGAAGTGCTTCGCAAAGGTTCAGGGAGCATTTATATGTATCACAACCCTAAAAAAGTTACTTTGAAAAATAAAGTGACCATGAATTATGCCCCTTTAAAAAGAGCGATTAAATCAAAATTAAGCAAACGCGAGATTTTTTTGGGCTTCAGAAATATATAGAAGTGCTTCGCAAAGGTTCAGGGAGCATTTATATGTATCACAACCCTAAAAAAGTTACTTTGAAAAATAAAGTGACCATGAATTATGCCCCTTTAAAAAGAGCGATTAAATCAAAATTAAGCAAACGCGAGATTTTTTTGGGCTTCAGAAATATATAGAAGTGCTTCGCAAAGGTTCAGGGAGCATTTATATGTATCACAACCCTAAAAAAGTTACTTTGAAAAATAAAGTGACCATGAATTATGCCCCTTTAAAAAGAGCGATTAAATCAAAATTAAGCAAACGCGAGATTTTTTTGGGCTTCAGAAATATATAGAAGTGCTTCGCAAAGGTTCAGGGAGCATTTATATGTATCACAACCCTAAAAAAGTTACTTTGAAAAATAAAGTGACCATGAATTATGCCCCTTTAAAAAGAGCGATTAAATCAAAATTAAGCAAACGCGAGATTTTTTTGGGCTTCAGAAATATATAGAAGTGCTTCGCAAAGGTTCAGGGAGCATTTATATGTATCACAACCCTAAAAAAGTTACTTTGAAAAATAAAGTGACCATGAATTATGCCCCTTTAAAAAGAGCGATTAAATCAAAATTAAGCAAACGCGAGATTTTTTTGGGCTTCAGAAATATATAGAAGTGCTTCGCAAAGGTTCAGGGAGCATTTATATGTATCACAACCCTAAAAAAGTTACTTTGAAAAATAAAGTGACCATGAATTATGCCCCTTTAAAAAGAGCGATTAAATCAAAATTAAGCAAACGCGAGATTTTTTTGGGCTTCAGAAATATATAGAAGTGCTTCGCAAAGGTTCAGGGAGCATTTATATGTATCACAACCCTAAAAAAGTTACTTTGAAAAATAAAGTGACCATGAATTATGCCCCTTTAAAAAGAGCGATTAAATCAAAATTAAGCAAACGCGAGATTTTTTTGGGCTTCAGAAATATATAGAAGTGCTTCGCAAAGGTTCAGGGAGCATTTATATGTATCACAACCCTAAAAAAGTTACTTTGAAAAATAAAGTGACCATGAATTATGCCCCTTTAAAAAGAGCGATTAAATCAAAATTAAGCAAACGCGAGATTTTTTTGGGCTTCAGAAATATATAGAAGTGCTTCGCAAAGGTTCAGGGAGCATTTATATGTATCACAACCCTAAAAAAGTTACTTTGAAAAATAAAGTGACCATGAATTATGCCCCTTTAAAAAGAGCGATTAAATCAAAATTAAGCAAACGCGAGATTTTTTTGGGCTTCAGAAATATATAGAAGTGCTTCGCAAAGGTTCAGGGAGCATTTATATGTATCACAACCCTAAAAAAGTTACTTTGAAAAATAAAGTGACCATGAATTATGCCCCTTTAAAAAGAGCGATTAAATCAAAATTAAGCAAACGCGAGATTTTTTTGGGCTTCAGAAATATATAGAAGTGCTTCGCAAAGGTTCAGGGAGCATTTATATGTATCACAACCCTAAAAAAGTTACTTTGAAAAATAAAGTGACCATGAATTATGCCCCTTTAAAAAGAGCGATTAAATCAAAATTAAGCAAACGCGAGATTTTTTTGGGCTTCAGAAATATATAGAAGTGCTTCGCAAAGGTTCAGGGAGCATTTATATGTATCACAACCCTAAAAAAGTTACTTTGAAAAATAAAGTGACCATGAATTATGCCCCTTTAAAAAGAGCGATTAAATCAAAATTAAGCAAACGCGAGATTTTTTTGGGCTTCAGAAATATATAGAAGTGCTTCGCAAAGGTTCAGGGAGCATTTATATGTATCACAACCCTAAAAAAGTTACTTTGAAAAATAAAGTGACCATGAATTATGCCCCTTTAAAAAGAGCGATTAAATCAAAATTAAGCAAACGCGAGATTTTTTTGGGCTTCAGAAATATATAGAAGTGCTTCGCAAAGGTTCAGGGAGCATTTATATGTATCACAACCCTAAAAAAGTTACTTTGAAAAATAAAGTGACCATGAATTATGCCCCTTTAAAAAGAGCGATTAAATCAAAATTAAGCAAACGCGAGATTTTTTTGGGCTTCAGAAATATATAGAAGTGCTTCGCAAAGGTTCAGGGAGCATTTATATGTATCACAACCCTAAAAAAGTTACTTTGAAAAATAAAGTGACCATGAATTATGCCCCTTTAAAAAGAGCGATTAAATCAAAATTAAGCAAACGCGAGATTTTTTTGGGCTTCAGAAATATATAGAAGTGCTTCGCAAAGGTTCAGGGAGCATTTATATGTATCACAACCCTAAAAAAGTTACTTTGAAAAATAAAGTGACCATGAATTATGCCCCTTTAAAAAGAGCGATTAAATCAAAATTAAGCAAACGCGAGATTTTTTTGGGCTTCAGAAATATATAGAAGTGCTTCGCAAAGGTTCAGGGAGCATTTATATGTATCACAACCCTAAAAAAGTTACTTTGAAAAATAAAGTGACCATGAATTATGCCCCTTTAAAAAGAGCGATTAAATCAAAATTAAGCAAACGCGAGATTTTTTTGGGCTTCAGAAATATATAGAAGTGCTTCGCAAAGGTTCAGGGAGCATTTATATGTATCACAACCCTAAAAAAGTTACTTTGAAAAATAAAGTGACCATGAATTATGCCCCTTTAAAAAGAGCGATTAAATCAAAATTAAGCAAACGCGAGATTTTTTTGGGCTTCAGAAATATATAGAAGTGCTTCGCAAAGGTTCAGGGAGCATTTATATGTATCACAACCCTAAAAAAGTTACTTTGAAAAATAAAGTGACCATGAATTATGCCCCTTTAAAAAGAGCGATTAAATCAAAATTAAGCAAACGCGAGATTTTTTTGGGCTTCAGAAATATATAGAAGTGCTTCGCAAAGGTTCAGGGAGCATTTATATGTATCACAACCCTAAAAAAGTTACTTTGAAAAATAAAGTGACCATGAATTATGCCCCTTTAAAAAGAGCGATTAAATCAAAATTAAGCAAACGCGAGATTTTTTTGGGCTTCAGAAATATATAGAAGTGCTTCGCAAAGGTTCAGGGAGCATTTATATGTATCACAACCCTAAAAAAGTTACTTTGAAAAATAAAGTGACCATGAATTATGCCCCTTTAAAAAGAGCGATTAAATCAAAATTAAGCAAACGCGAGATTTTTTTGGGCTTCAGAAATATATAGAAGTGCTTCGCAAAGGTTCAGGGAGCATTTATATGTATCACAACCCTAAAAAAGTTACTTTGAAAAATAAAGTGACCATGAATTATGCCCCTTTAAAAAGAGCGATTAAATCAAAATTAAGCAAACGCGAGATTTTTTTGGGCTTCAGAAATATATAGAAGTGCTTCGCAAAGGTTCAGGGAGCATTTATATGTATCACAACCCTAAAAAAGTTACTTTGAAAAATAAAGTGACCATGAATTATGCCCCTTTAAAAAGAGCGATTAAATCAAAATTAAGCAAACGCGAGATTTTTTTGGGCTTCAGAAATATATAGAAGTGCTTCGCAAAGGTTCAGGGAGCATTTATATGTATCACAACCCTAAAAAAGTTACTTTGAAAAATAAAGTGACCATGAATTATGCCCCTTTAAAAAGAGCGATTAAATCAAAATTAAGCAAACGCGAGATTTTTTTGGGCTTCAGAAATATATAGAAGTGCTTCGCAAAGGTTCAGGGAGCATTTATATGTATCACAACCCTAAAAAAGTTACTTTGAAAAATAAAGTGACCATGAATTATGCCCCTTTAAAAAGAGCGATTAAATCAAAATTAAGCAAACGCGAGATTTTTTTGGGCTTCAGAAATATATAGAAGTGCTTCGCAAAGGTTCAGGGAGCATTTATATGTATCACAACCCTAAAAAAGTTACTTTGAAAAATAAAGTGACCATGAATTATGCCCCTTTAAAAAGAGCGATTAAATCAAAATTAAGCAAACGCGAGATTTTTTTGGGCTTCAGAAATATATAGAAGTGCTTCGCAAAGGTTCAGGGAGCATTTATATGTATCACAACCCTAAAAAAGTTACTTTGAAAAATAAAGTGACCATGAATTATGCCCCTTTAAAAAGAGCGATTAAATCAAAATTAAGCAAACGCGAGATTTTTTTGGGCTTCAGAAATATATAGAAGTGCTTCGCAAAGGTTCAGGGAGCATTTATATGTATCACAACGTTTAGATCGGACTTCATTTTTATTTTCCCTAATCAACATTTGAAAAAAACTTTTTGGTGCGCTAGTTTGACACCGTCCTCAAATCAGAAACAATTACTTTTTGCCTTGGCCTTAGACATGTTACTACAGTTAACAATAGTAATATCCTTATTTGGAACTGCGAAGTAATCTAACTTCCATATATGGTATCTTCCGCGGAAAATAGTTCGCTCCCTTTTAGTAGCTTGCCGAAACAGCATCGTTTCTAAAGTTTATATTTCAACTTGATATTATTGCTTGACACATATCGAGTGATCACTTACAATATCATTATCATAATATACACAATCAAAAAGTTCCCACGACTTATCACAATGTTCATAGTAAACGAATTTGGGTGTTAATTATTTCATTTTCTTTATTTCCTATTCTCCTTTTATAAATACTAGTTACTCTACTAAACCTGACTAAGTTTCGAAGATATTGAAGAAAAAAATTTCAATTCATCTATAGAAATAATGATGTTAAATCTGTTCTCTTTTAAATATGTATCGTTTCAGTTAAATTGCCGGTCCTCAGGGGGAGATCACTTACAGCTTTTAAAATGCACGCTGAAGGTAGGAACGTTCATTCCCCACTTTATTACTATTTGTATCAATCTTATTTTAATCATTATTTGCAATGTTTTTTATCCATTATGAAATGCACAGAATATCTCATGTTTGTGCCGCGGAAACGGCCAACTGAGTGCCTCCTGACAGAACTTTTGATGTCACTTACTCGATATTAATATTTTGTTATATTTTCAAGTAGGCTTTTTTCTTTAAGGTTCAATTTTCCATTTGTTAGTTAAATAATGTACATGGAAAATGCCACAACAAATAACCTTTCATTATATGTAATTGTCTTATTTTAATTGGGACTCTAGTAATGTTTATCGGGGCAAATATGCGTATCGCATAATTGACGTACTGTAATCGCACCTTTTAAAGGGACACAACTCTTAATTACTTGAATTTTTAAAGTTGCAAAAATAGAAATAAAATTAAACAAACAGCTCACATCGTTGAGCTATATACCCCGCAAATAACACAATATGTATAAACCTTTGATACATAGTTGAGAGGATTTGGATCAGACAGGACTCGAAATCAAACCGGTTTTCCTCAGCAATCCGCCTTTTTTGCAATTATGCATATAATTTTACAAATATAATGATAAGATTGTTTATCATAACACACGCACATGTATGTCAGTCTGATAAATGACCACAATTTCGGATGGGCATTGTTTTGGTTTTCTAACAGATCAAATAACTTTTTACACAGAAAATGAGAAATTAAAGGATATTGTTTTAATTGTTAACTATGACATGATTATGTATCTCTATGTTAATTTGACTGAAATGTGATGACTAGTTAAGAAGTTGTGAGTCGGACAGGACTTGTAATAGTTTTCTAACAGAGTCACCATTTTTAGCCAAAACAAACCGTAAAATGTTACAAACATATTTTCAAAATTGTAATCATGACACACCTTCATATGATAATGTATCTCCATATCAAATTTGATACAAATGTGATGATTAGCTTAGAGCAGTTGTGAGCAGGACAGGACTTAACACTTTTCCTCCAAAATGATTATTATAATGTCGATTTTCTCATCTCGATATTACTCATAACACATTCTTACCTGTTTCTTTATTTCCAATATGAATCTTAATTGATTTGTTACAATGTTTTGAGCCGAACACAAGGTGTAACGCGCAGACGGTGCCCATCTTTATATCCCCGGGGAATAATTATGGAATTGGGAACATAATATTATAATAACATTCATATTTGCTCACTAGTGCTAGTTCAATAATTTCATTTTATTTCATCTTTATATTTATTCGAACAAAATATCTTTCATTTATATCTTTATTTATTTCGGTACTCAAAAGGCCTCAGGCCTATAGTACATTACATATACATTTGGTTATACATATTTACAACAATCATGCTACAATATGGTGTCTATAAACAGATGCGTAGAATATGTACATGGACAGGTTTTCAATTTCTTTATTATTCAAACCGTTTAGCAGATTGGTAAAATTACACATATTTGGATCTAGGTAATATTTTTCTGTAATATATTTCTTTCGAATGTTATCATAACTAGGACAAGTAAGAAATGGTATTCATCTTCAATTTCATTTGAATGGCATAACTGACAGAATCTTTCTTCTCTACGTACATTTACATATCTTCCTTTCTCAATAAACAGTTCATGAGACGAGCATCGAAAACGTGCTAGACTTACCCTATATTTCTTAACGTTTAGACAAGATAGGTAGTATTCGGTATGGATATTAAATTTAAACATATTGTAGGTGTCATATTTGCTTGAAAAAGTTATTTTTTCCTGCCAATTTTGATGCATTTATAAAAACATACAACGTTGTATTCAAACTAATCGTACTTTTGTTTAGAACAACCATTTAGCTACTAAGCGGAAAATTTCATTCATATAACGTTTCGCATCTATTGAATGATTCGCATTTACAAAATGACAGTTTATGTGTCAAACATCAAGTTACATAATCCTGAGAAACGATTGTAAATAAAATTGCTGTAATATTAAACTATTATTCCATTCTTCAAAATCAACTTTTAAGACATGGTATCAGTCTTTAGTCGAAATTTACTAATTACATGCACAACACTTTACCCCTTTAAATCAAAATTCCAAGAATCTTAGCTTTCCCTTTGTATCGTTTTGTAGTTTGATTTTTTTGGGATGCTTTATTTCTTTGGATGCTTTATTTTTTCATCAAATATATAAATAAATGTAGTTTAGGGCATTTTTAGAAAAGTTCTATATGTTTATGTTTCAAGGCAAACATAAATAGAATATAGCAGAATATGACTTCTTATTCATCTTCAAGTTTTTTGAAAGAGAGCCCAAGGTTTCGGACAGATAAAGTGTCGTCAGGTTTACATAACAGGGATATTTAATAGAACATCAAGCAGTTGAAACTATGGTACTCACGGAAATAGAAATAAAATGATTTAAGCCATTTTTTTCTTTTATTGGAAAAAAAAACTTGAAACTATATTTCTTGATATTCATTCAAATTAGTTTTCCCAACTTTTGTTTCAGACAGATTTTGTAAAAATCCCCGAATTGTATGAGTTTACGAGGGAGAATTGCATGTCAATTTTTCTCCTCGATAGCCTAAATGTATGTTACTGATGCAGGCTATAGTGTTAAATGATCTGTAATCTCAGTACGTTCTAGTAAATTTATCTATTTTATCACTTCAAATATTTTACTTCAATGATATCAAAATTCTTAGAATAACTGAAAAAGAACGCAGTTTTTCTTATTGTTGACCGACCTAAAGACGTAAAACACAAAAGGTTTTCTTAGGTTTCCCATTAATGACTTGTTGTCGATTGCACACTGCAGTTGCTGTGGCAACGCACGTGCAACTACACATTCCAGTGAAATGAGTTATGCAGGTTTATTGCCACAGGCATTGCTGACAATAACGTAAGCTACATCAGCTACATTTCCAAATATGTTTCAAATATGCAATTTTTTTATTTTTTACCTGTAAAAGGGCAAAATGAATTATTAGTTTTGCACGCATTCATTAGACCAAGTTTGAAAAAACTTAGTTATTTCATTATGCCCACGCAAAGCTTTGTGGGAGACAAATGTTTTCGTTTTCGGGCCACATCTAAAAAATCGTTCAATTGTGTTTTACGAAACTTGGTGTGTGGTTAGATCTAGTGGTGGAATGGTGCCTTTTGATATTTTGGTTATTCTGTATTTTGTATTTTTTTCAATTTGAACTTATTGGAGGTAGGTCCATTTCCAAGCTAAAGCTCAAAAACTATTAAATAGTTGTATACTAAACTTGGTATGTGGTTAGATCTTGTAGAGGAGTGACGCCTTTTGCTACTTTGGTTATTCTGAATTTCTATTTTCTGATTCCGTGGAAACAATTAAAAGATCGGGGCGGGGTACACCATAATGCATCACACTCACATATTTCTAGTTAACTGTAAGAATTACTTATATTAATCGAGAAATTACGATATAAACGTCAAAAAACATATTATTTTTATTTTCGTGAGTACTTTAAAATTTCATTCTACTAAGTTCCGTAGTCTGGTATAAACCTTAAGTGTTTTCATTTCAAAATCCAAGATAGCAAGTTTTACAATTAAAGCCCCATCGTCATACGTGCATGCGGCTTGTCATGAATTTAGCTATTGAGACAAGAAATACATTACTCGGTTAAACAATCTTCAGTCGCAAGATTGATATAATATTAACATGTTTTAATCAACAACAAAATACTTAATTCAACGTCCAAAGTACAGTAACCTCTGCAAAAGTGCCATAGCTTATAACGAACCCGGTAATCGTATGTTTAGAACGGTTAATTGTGAGATGGCCACACTTGCTTCGTCTTCATGTTTGCTGCCGTTTAGGTCATTTTGGTAAATTATCGTATTTAATGAATTTTGGTCCGATTTTCTCTGGGTTGGTTCTAACATTTTGCAAAATAATACAACGAATACTGTAAAAAAAAACTTTTAACTTCACTACACTTGAATAAAGATTTTACAGATTCATGCATAGTGCAGTATAATTAAATTCATTTGTGCCAAGAATGATATTATTTACATTACGAAACTGTTGTATCACACAGTCAATGTCAATTTTTCATGGATAATTGTACCTAAATGCTCAATGAATTATTTTGAAAGTATCAAAAATCGTGCTTCACAAACCAATCATCCATAGTCGAACAAATTATAAAGATTCACATAGGCGGCCAATTTTGTGTGAACTCAATTAATTCATTTTGTGTAAGAAAAAGGAATCGCATGGCTGAATTTTACATCATTTATTTGATTTATTATGCATCATTTACTTTTAATACATTGTCTTTCAATTAGAACCATTTATTTTCATTTTCTTGAATCATCTTATAGTCCCCTTAAACATGTGCTGCTGCCTCTTTAAAGTGAAGATTACTTGAATCTATCATTATCTTATGACCTTGGTGGTTTTGATACAGTTTTTTAGCATTCAGCATTGTCGCAAATTTCTCATCGTATTGCGCACGGTTCTGCACAGAAGCAACGTTTTGATGCGTCGGGTATGTTGATAACTTGAGACATAAGCTAAAGAAAAGATAGACAAATATTTCCGTTGAATCAATATTTTAATATTTTAAGTTTCCAACATGTCAAAGTATGCAACCTATTGATTTCTTACATTTTGCCACATGAAAAATCTTTGGACGATGGTAATAGTCGATGCGAAGGTAGAATTTGTTTTGTGTACGAACTGATCGAACCACATCGCTTGATGTGAGCTAAACTTGGTTCGGGCTTCGGGTTTCCGAACAAAAATTTTCAGAAGATAATTACAGTTTATTAACGAATAAAACACATCCACCGTAAATTTTGCAACGTTGATCTAAGAATGTATGTAACTAAAAAGTAGTCCAAAACAGTTTTAGAAAATACTGTCACAAGGCCTGTTCAGCTTACAACTTCCTAACTAATTATCAGATTTTTATCAAATTTAATAAGGAAATGCACAATCGTATGAAGGTGTGTCATGATGAACAATTTTGAAAATATTTTCGTAATATTTTATGATTTCGGCTAAAAATGAAGACTCTGTTAGAAAACTATTACAAGTGCCATCTGACTCACAACTTCTTATCTAAACATCACATTTTGATGAAATTTGACAATGAGATACATAATTAATTCAATGGGTGTCATTTTTTAAATTTCTTATGTTTTAGTGAAAAGTTAGGAAACCAAAAAAACAATTCGCTCCAAGAACTGATGGTCATTTGATCAAATCTAACAGGCTAACATGAACATGTGTCATAATAAACAATTTTAAAATTATATGTGTATAATTTTATGTGTATTGCACAAAAAAGGAGGAGGTCTTAAATACATAAAGAACAATTTTGTTATGTAAATGATAAGTTATAACCAACTCTTATTTCTTTAGCTCATCTCAAAGCAAGGCATAGTGTACGGCGTCCGTCTGTCCCTTCGTAAAGTTCGCGCAATTTCGACTTCTTCTCCAGAAGCATAAGGCCTAGAAAGCTGAAACATTGTGCAGACTCCTTGACGAGTGAGGATTATAAATTATAGGTCTGGTGGCCCTGTGGCCACAGGGGCCACATGCTTAAACCTATTTTCATCTTCTTCTCAAAAAGTATAAGACCAAAAAAACTGAAACTTTGCCTTTCACTTCATTTTAAGATTGGTGACCCTGTGGCCCCCACAAAGGGGAAACTAGTGACTTGAACTTGAAAAGTTCTGATGCTATGAAACTCTTATTTGGTATAAATTATCTTTTGAGAAGTACACAATTTATGAAAAGGTGCACATGTATTGAGAAAACGGATTACTTTAACTGTTAACACTCATTACATTATTGGAAAGTATTACACCTAGATGAATGAAATTTTGGTTTTTGGGTAAACCAGATGATACTCTTTATCAAGTTTGAAAGCCATTCTCGAAATATTATTTTTCACAGAGTTATGGCCCTTGATTCTGCAATTTGACTGAAAATGGATCCACCTGATGATACTTTTCATTGAGTTTGAAAGCTGCTACCAAGTTCGCAGTTATATCCCTTAGGTTTGGGTTTGAACTTGGTGTAAATGACTAGTCTGATGCTTCAATTTGGACACGTTTTATCTGAACTTTTACAGTAAGGTACATGAAATTGTGGTTTTTGTTTCACCTGATACTCTTGACTCTTGCAAAGGACCACAGATATTCCCAAATGGGTTTGGAAAGAGGGAGAAGAAATCAGACGGGATGCGGGGGTATGTGAGCCATGCTAATTTTTTATTGTGTATAAATTGTAGCTTTGGTGACCCTGTTGCCCCTAATAACTGCCAGAGGGGCCACGCCATTAAAACTTATTTTCATCTCTTCTACAGCAGCATTATATATAAGGCCAAGAAAACTGAAACCGTGTGTAGGCCTACATATTACTTGACTTGTGAGGATTATTATATCTTTGGTGGCCCTGTGGCCCCTAATAGGGGCAACATGGGCCATGCCCCTAAACTTATTATCATCTCCTTCTCCAGAAGTATAAGGCCTAGAATACCGAAACTTTGCGTACAGACTCATATTGATTAATGAGGATTATTACCACCCCTGACATCAGATTTTGTGCCGTTTCTGCGCAATTAAAAAAAATAAATTGAAAAGGTTTCTGCTTCAATTCATCAAAGGTCTAGGTAATAGCAAGGTCGCGACTTATTTAGCAAGGTTTAGCGAAAATGCATGAATTTAACTGCATCACTTGTAATGTTTAATTTACTTGAACTTGAAAGTTCTTGTGCTATGAAACTCTTATTTGGAATATATTATCTAAAAAATCCTTGGGTCTAGATCAACCAACCAAACGTTGCACACTTGTTAACCATAACCATGTAACGGCCAAAATCCCATTTTGTCCTAAACTGCGTAACAAGCGCATGTATTTTCATTAGCGGTATGCATTTTTACCTTTTTGTTCAGAGTAACGGTGAATCTATTAGGAAATCATCAAAAATCTTGACACATAATTGTTTAACTCATATTCTGTAATGCATTTAACTTTCATTCCGAGTAAATAACAAGCCTCACTAAGCAAGCAATTTTAGCATTCTCCAAATAAATAATGTAAACAGGATATTAAATGAATCAATTCACAAATGCCTGAAATATGAGATGGTTGACATTACAATGACATGCAAATTTATTTAATCGGCTGAAAATTGAAAAAGCATGAGA
This sequence comes from Steromphala cineraria, assembly GCA_916613615.1. Lineage (NCBI taxonomy): Eukaryota > Metazoa > Mollusca > Gastropoda > Trochida > Trochidae > Steromphala > Steromphala cineraria. The sequence continues at coordinate 12,579 of CAKAJN010000187.1, forward strand.
TAAATTATTGTTAGTAAAGAAATTTGAATTTGAATCTGAAAGACCCAACATGAACACAGACAAATTGAAGAGACACAACCAAGAACCAAACTTCAGCCTCATAAAACCCCTCTATGTACAAATAAACACCAAACAATGAACGATACATCACAACAACAACAACACGATGTAGACAATCATACAACCACATATCATACCCAAACAATGCAGAACATAGAGCTTACACACCACTTAACTAAGTCTGAGGATTCAATATTAATGCATTAAGTTACAATCACTAATTTACTATATCTAACTATGTATCTGAAGCAGTTTTTCTATTCTGTCAGTCTGTCACTTTTAACCTGCCTTTTCAGCAGGAGCAGTCGAAAAAGGTTGGAAGCAAAGTCAAAGAGGCTTTCCATCACAATAAAGCTAACTACCTGAGTGGTCGGAAAAGGAGATGGCTTTAGCCCAACCCAACAGCCAATCAGTGTATCAAGACAAGATTTGCAAATTGGAATTGAAATAGTTAGTCACTACACACAAAGACTTTAACATACCAGAGACATTAAAACATACTTATGAATATGCTATAAATATTGACAATGAAGATGAACTGAATAATACAAAAACATATGGAAACTTTAAAGGACAATATCTGTATCTTTATTTTAAACATTTTAGTGAATTTTAGAGGAAAGACTTTTTCTTATTCTACATTCATTAAGAGAAACATAATATAATAGGACTGGAGGAAAACACACAAACATTTGAGGATGATATCTGTGAAAGTTTCAACAATTTAAATAAAAGAACTCTAGAAGACCTAACACCTATGAAAAAAATGAACAAATATATGAACAAGATGTAAAAATAGCTAAGTTTTTAAAAGAATTAAATGGTATGAGGGTGAGAATTTTTGTTACCAACAAATTACTTTTGTCACCTAGAAGACAGAATTTATACTAGTAAGCTATCAGTAATCAATAGTGTAGTTAAAGATAATGGTGAATTGGTTACAGATGGTGGCGTTATCTTAAATGAATTGAAACAGTTTAACAGTAAGCTATATGTTGTTGTAGATCATCAAGAAGGACAAGGTGATACTGACTTCAGTAATTTCAATATCCCCAAAGTGAACAAGAAAGAATTTGACATGTTAGAAAAAGAAATAAGCTAAAAGGAAATAAGTAAGTCTGTTTTATCCATGAAGACTGATAAAAGCCTTATGACTGATGGATATCCAATTGATTTTTTAAAGTTCTTTTGGAGAGATTTAGGACCATGAATATGTAGGTTTGTACAAGAATTTATTGTAAATAGTGAATTAACATTAACAATAAATAAAGGAATCATAACTTGTCTTCCTAAGCCAAACAGAGACCGAAAAATTGGTGCCCTATTTCACTACTCAATTCTCTCTACAAAATTTTCAGTACATGCATAGCAAATAGGATAAAACTGACATTGGAAACTATTATTCATAATAATCAAACCAGGGAGGTATCAGTGAAAATATAAGACTACTTTATCATATAATATTTGAAACAAGAAAAGTGAAGAAGCCTTGTCTTTTAGGTACTAATAGATTTTGAAAAAGCCTTCGACACTATGTCAAAACCATATATAATGAACGCTATGCAAGCTGTTTGGATTTGTGCCAAAACATAATCTGTTGAATACATCCTAACTAGCAACAAGACAGCAGAAGTGGTACAAAATGGCCATATTTCCTTATTTTTCCACCAAGAAAGGGGTTGTAGATAGGGTGATCCAGTCTCACCCTATCTTTTTATCTTTGCAGTTTAAATGTGAGGAATGACCCGGGGTATGATAAGATCTAACCCTGATATAAAGTGCATAACACTTTAATGGCCTAGAACAAAAACTTGGCCAATAAACAGACAACACAATATCATTTCAATGGATCTGAGTAAAGCCTCAATGCTGCAATTGATACACTCAATAACTGTTTTTAAATTTCAGGGCTTAAAAGGAATTAAAGCAAAACAAAAGCTATATGGATTGGTCAATGCCTGGTGGTAATATTTCTGTATAGCTTATGATCTGTATTTGGGCTGGCACAATGGGGATTTTTTAAATAGTAGGAATAACTCTCAATACTTTTCTTTAAGATCTAAGAATATATAAATAGGCTTCTTGCTAGCTGGCGAAGAAGAAAATTGACTGTTATTGGGGAAATCACTGTTATTAAGACTAGCAATCACTACCCTGTACATTTTTTCTCTGCTCTTTCTACCTTCATAAAACATTCATTGATGAACTCAACAAAATTCTTTATAAATTCCTCTGGAATTACAAAATTGTTAAAATCAAAAGGACTTATGACGATGGAGGTCTTAGGATGATTGATATATATATATTCTTTTATCAATGCTTTGAAATAATCATCACTTAAATGGCACTTGAAGAAAAACTCAAGGTCTATCAACATCTTTCCATTAGGTAATCTATTTTCTCTTGGCTCTTATGCTATTGACATGTTACCTGACAATGTAAACCCTTATTGGAGAGATGTTTTATTAGCCTGGAGTGTGTTTTATGAAAAACATACTTTTGTTAATGATGACATAGGTCAAATTTTGGCCCAACCACTTTTGTAAAATCATTTATTTCAATCATCATATAAAATAAGAAACTGGTATGACCAGGGTATACATTGCATTAGAGATATTTATAATGAAAATGGTTTTCTCAACTTTGATAACCTAAAACAGATATACAAAATTAGAGGAACATTTTTAGATTATCAACGTTTGTTAAATAGTATTCACAAAAAAATTGAGAAAGGAATATATGCTTGAACAATGAAACCATTGATATTGTCCATCTCTATATGATCAATGATTAATGGAAAAGGCTCAATGATTTTCTACAACAAATTGATAGCAAACGACACTGTCCAAAAGGTACTTGAGTGCTGGAATAATGTCATTCAACATGATATTATTTGGAATGAAGTGTTTATATAGGAAATGCACAAATGATTGCAAACTGTTACACTTTCAATACAAATTTATCTAAAGTATAATTTATACAAAGAAAGAATTAATGAAGATGAGACTTATTGACAATGACATGTTCATTTTTTCAAAAATACCTCAAAAGATATTTCCCATATCTATTTTGATTGTGAACTTGTAAAGAAATTTGGGTATAATTTGTAACTTTTATTAGATACCTATCTTGAATTAGATATGCACTTTAAAAAATTACTATTTTTTTGGACTCTGTTCACACATAAATAAATAAATTAATCATATCCTTCTTTAAGCCAAACGATTCATCTATGTTCAAATAATTAACAAGATGTTCTTTTTTTTTAGGGATTTGCTATTATTGCCTCAAGATTACTTGCACAATTTAAGAATTTATAACTAGAAAAAATAATAGGTAAGAATCGTTCTATTAAAAAATTGAAACAGTTATCTGATGTACTTTATTGAAGCATCCATAAAATACCTTCACCTCATTGTGCCTACAGTAATACCAATCTTGTCCAACCCTATGTACCCTACATGTATTATGAAAGACTTTGTACTCAAGGTTATGCAGTATCACTGATATTTACATATGTTATGTAAACTGGTCAAAAATTCAACTTAAAAGATAAACAAATTTTGTTCCTTTCCTCAAAGTTGCTGTTGAAAAGGGTATCCAGGCAAATAACAATCCGTATAGAATTGTTCCATCGGATAGCCACTGTCGAAAAAGGAAACGAACAAGTGAACAGAAGTAAGTTGTTATCGATTAAGATGGTAATGTTTTAACTGCTTTGAAGATATTTTATATTTGTTTGAAATTAACTGATTAAATTTCCAATTAAGTTATTGTATAAATATTTCTTTAAATCTTTTAGGAAGTCAACTACCTTATCAAACCAAAGCAACAGGAAGGAAGCTAACAATATTCCAAACCAAAAACACTTTGAAGGTGGTGACAGCTTCTGTGAAACTGAGGTAATTTAATTGTTTATTATATTCTACAAAATTTATTATTTTATATTCACACTTTGCAATCTAATATTGAAATCATTAAACAAAGGAGCATTTTGAGTGTGGAATGTTGAGTAATAAAATCCTATTTCTTGAAAACTGAAATTTTTAATATGTGTTTAATATGATTGAGACTGAACGAAAAGCTTTAGAGCAATTGACAGATTGTCCTTGTTGCACTATATGGTAATCTCATATGATTTTGCAGCAACAAGTTGAGGTACCAGGTAATGTTGAGGTACGCTCAGCTTGTCTACCAGTCTGGTGGCCTCTCTCTGTGTAGCAACGATGGAACAGCTGTTGTGGTGCAAGATGTTGATATCACCTGTAGTACATTAAAGGTTAGCTTTTACCTAATTTTAGGACATTTTACATTAGCCATCACTCTCTTTAAACTTCTCCCTGCTGTTGACAGCGATTCATGACATTTAGTGCACCTCCAGCTCAACTGATGGCAGCGATCCCTGCCTTCTCACGCGCTATGAGCCGTGACCCCTGATCACCAATTTTCGTGACATTGTTGATTTTAAGGCGCTTCTGCTGAAATTAATCCAGATGACAGCGAGTGTTAGCCTCAAACAATCCAGCAAGCTAAAGGTTAAATAACTGATAATTTTGATTCATTCTATATAATGAGTTATTAGAAGTCAGCATGTTACAAGTAGAAGGTATGTAACATTAAATGTATAAAACTAATAAATTTAAGCCAACATCATCCAAAGTAAAAAGATTATTTTACTCATTAAACTAAATTTGTATGTACTTTACTTTAATGTCTACATTTTTTATGCTAGAATAAGTACTTTGTTGCTGAAAGGAAGACTATTGGTGGGAAAACCATATTCTTTTGTGCCTGCAATCCAAAAAGGAGCAAATTGGCTAAGGCTGCAGACAATGCCCTTAATCTAGAAGGTATAGTATGAATTGAGAGGTTGTCACATTACGTAATATCTTTTACAGAAGAAGCTGATAACCTTAGTGCTATTTTTCTGTGATATTGATTTTGAAAAATCTCGATAAAATAATTTATCAAAAAATCAAAAATTGATTGCCAATGCTTCTACACTTGATGGCAACATAAAATGCAGTTAAAGTTTATTTATACCTTACTTCACATTCAACGATCTGTTTATATTTGTATCAGCATTGAGTCGAAGACATCCATTTGCCTCCAATGCAGAGTTTGGCAGTATGTGGTACCATCGTGTATGGGTGAAACAGGTGCACAATGTGTAAATGTTTTGATGTTATGCCTTTACTAAAAGTTATGGTGTCCTTTTGATTATGAGATCAGTAATATGTATACCGTATTCGTCCTATTAAGTGCCCCGGGCGCTTAGCTTAAAAACATCCAAAGGGGGCACTTATTAGGATACCCCAGAAAGGGGGGCGCTTATAAGGAATACGTTATAGACAAGCGAAACTAGCACTTGTCGGGATTCTGAACGAGAATGAAAGTAGTTCGATCGTCTCGCCTGGCATTTTCAAATGTGCAATGATGGCCATTTGACCGATTGAAGATAATCAAAGAATTACTAAACAAACCGATAAACAAACCTGAGTTGACTAACAAGCAATCAATAAAGGCCAATTAAATGCCCCGCTTGTGTCGGTCATAATTGTAATGAAAACATGAACCGGTCATCAACTAATCCATTCAAACGACATAATTACCTTGTTATCTTTAATTATTGGATCATCTCATTGTCATGTATTGAGTAAAACAAGTCAATAAGGCCAAACTAAAGAAGACATCAAACAACTTCACATTGTTATTTTAACATGATGTTACTATATATCCTCCCTCCACTAACTTCACAAGCTCCATGCATCGACTTTACAAGCAAGACTTCATTAACACAGTGTTTGGAGCTTGCAATACTGCATGGAGGAGAAAGGATCAGCAGGATTACTGCAGTGATAGGGAAACGAAAACAGGCTGATCTGTTGGTAAGTTGCGCTCTGTTAAATGGAAATTTGTAATAGGGGGCGCTTATTAGGGAGAGGGCGCTTAATAGGACGAATACGGTATCTTATGTATGCAATGACCCTTTAAGGCTAGGTAATCATGCTATTTATAAACTGTGTATTGAATGATGTGATCCTTAGGTTACGTTGTGCCAGTCTTCTGCGTGTAGAATCTGTCTATATAGACATCTGTCTAATCCAACTTAATTTTTCAGTCCATGCAGAGCTTCTATATATTTTCATATAATAAACATTGATCTATCTGACATCTGTCTATTCTGAATATGCACATATCTAAACCATTGTTGGACATGTATCAGTTTGGTGACTATTTGTTGACAATGTCTTGTGATGATAGTATGTGTCCTATTGATTTTCATTTTATGTTGATAGTAGAACCATACTTGCTCTCAAATTTAATGTGTTTTTTCATAGATATCACAGATGACACAATTGATCTCCATGATCACCATTACAGTATGAAACCTGATGATGTAAGTATTACAGAGCTAACACATACATACCGTATTCGTCCTAATTAGTGCCCGCCCCCCCCCTAATAAGAGCCCCCCTATTACAAATTTCCATATTACAGAGCGCCCCCCCCCCCCCTCCCCTTCATACGTAAAATGGCCTACCTCTACTGCTTTTCCAATAGTTTTTAGTTAATCCCAGCCTGTGAATGTGAATGCACTGAATTTCCACAATCGACCTCCTTTCATTCTCGTTCAGAATCCCGACAAGTGCTAGTTTCGCTTGTCTATAACGTATTCCTATTAAGCGCCCCCCCTTTCTGGGGTATCCTAATAAGCGCCCCCTTTGGATTTTTGCAAGCTAAGCGCCCGGGGCGCTTATTAGGACGGATACGGTATGTAATTCCAGCATTGAAATCTCAGATTTCAACAAGAAATCTCTTAGTGCTCCTTTTTGCATTATGCCTCATGCAGGCATACAATACATCAGGCAACACTGTTTATTTGGCTCTCAGAATATACAAAAAGATTAAGATATAAAGGTAACCCGACTTTATAGCTCATATGCCACCTTTCCTCTATTGTCAGTGTAAACTTTTTATTTCTCCTCTAGAACTGTTGCAGTCAAGATGCTGATATTTTGATATCATTAACCTTTTACCTAAGGAATCAAAAGGTTTTACACATGGTTCCCTCCTAATTATCACCTTGGCAGAAATTAAGTTTTTTATGTCGTTTTGTTTTTTTCAGGTTCACTTCTATGAAATTCCATCAAACGAATTATTTCTCATTGTTCGTACAACAACCAGTTATGGCCTACTTGAAATATGTAACTCAAAAGGTCTGCAATGTCATGCCTGCAGAACACAAAATTGCCCTCACATAAGAGCGTAAGGTGCAGCAAGAGGACCTAATGAAGTCATTGATCATTTTAAAGATTATCTTAATTTACAGCCAAAATTCAGAACTCGCTATGTTCCAAAATGTGTTTCTATTGAAAAAATAGGTTTTGAGTACCGGTATGATCAATCAAAAGTTAAAACAAATCGTTTCATCTGAACTGAGTCCTGGTTCCTCTGGCCATTGTGAGTGTGGGAGTCTTTGGGGAGACAAAGTCAATCCCGTGGATACTGTATTGTTTACTCTTGAGTCTACAGTACCTGTAACAGGTATAATAAGTGTTTTGTTTAAGAGTTGATGTGTTTTGAATGTTTCTTCCAGTTTTATCTCATCAGGCTTAATCAGCTAGATGGGCTTATGGCTTGGGTGTTCTCTATCGTTCGCAAACTTGTCTCTTCAACCTTTCCTGGATCAATAGCTACACTCAATAACTGGCCGAATTTATCACTAAAAACTTTATAAGATTTCTCGAATATCATTTGGCAAAGGAAGATCAAATGTTCCAAATAACATTTTTGTTTACATAGAAATAACAGTTTGTATATCCCAAGAACAACATTGTAAGTGTATTTCATTTATATGATCATATTGGTTTGCTCATGAAAATGTTTCAGTAGCCTAACTCAAAACAATTATGACTTAGGACATTTAAAATAATTGTAAATATCCCAATGTTGATACAGACCACAGGGGAAATGGCATATTTTTGAATACAATTTAGTCTTGAAGATGATGAGTAACTGATGGGCTACAGATTCAATTTTTTTCTTACTGTTGTAATTTATTTATTTGATCAATTCAATGGTTTTGTTACACTAATGTACCTTGTATCTTTTCAGCAGCAAACATAATTGACATAAATTTGGTCTTGGGGAAACACTGAAAATTGAGAATTGTTTTAAAAACTGTTTTCTCATATTCATTGTCACTTTATGATCATAATTCATCAAAGGAAGAACCAGAAAAGAGTTGGGTTTGTTTAAATAGACCTCTTTTTCTTCAAGAAAATCGGTAATACTATTTTCACGCAATTCTATTACTGTATATATGTGTTGTATACTTCTGGTAATTGTCCCACAAATACATGAATAATTTTGTTGTATGCATGCTTTTTAATGAGATTTTTCTTTAGATGATATTACTTTCATATATTACAAAATACTCTGATCACATAGTTAAAGATTAAAAAATAAATAGACAGTCACTGAAATTGTAGGGTTTCTCTTAACCAAATACAAAACTCATTATCAATAATATAAAAACAAATTTTGTTTTTGGTAACATTATACATTAAATTTAGAATCTACTGAAAGGTATCACGTCATTGCTATAACAAGAAGACAAGGAGTTTATGGGTTATCAATTTTTGTATTGTAAAAGCCATCAGCCCAAGATTGATAATCCATAAACTCTTTGTTTTTGATATCTCCAACTTCTAAACTGCCTCTCAAACAATTCATTATTGTATTTTTTTTTTTTTTTTTTTTTTTTTTTCCCCATATGATGTTTACATGTACATATTCATAATGATACAGAGTTCATACTTCAATAAAGACCACATATGATGTTTACATGTACATATTCATTATGATACAGACTTCATATTTCCATAGAGATCCCATATGATGTTTACATGTACATATTCATAATGATACAGAGTTCTTATTTCCATAAAGATACAGATAATTGATTGTTAATATCACATCATGTCTACAGATAAACAAATGCAACTGGTTATTTATATTTCTTAACTTAGATCTACCTCCATTTCAGCAAATAAAGTGTGAAAAGAGGACCAGAATGAAAAGAATTTGGGCTGGTTGTTATTTGTAAATGCAATATATTTACATGCCAAATAATGTTTATATAATTCCTTTTGAATGTATCCAAAAGTGGGTTTGTTACCTTTTCTACTCACACTATAGATTTTTTGTTTCACAAGTAAACAAATGGTATTTAGTGGGTTATTATTTTTACCCTTAAAACCAAAGATGATTTTTATTGGTATTAATTCAATATTTCCTTCAGCTAACTTTCCCAACCATTCTGCTAACTCCTTCCTCACTTTTCTAACATGAATACAATCACATAATAAGTGAATAATACTCTCAGGCATCTGTTTGCAAAGAGAACACAATGGTGAATCTATATATCCAATCTTATACAAAAATTTATTAGTAGTCAAAATATTTTGAGTTATCTTGTATTGAAACCATTTCAAATTTACACTTTGTGTACATCTATTAGGCATCATGTTGATGTTTTCCCATTCATTTTGTGTAAACTCTTTATCAAATATTTCCTCCCATTTCAATTGGCCAGAAGATTTAACAAAAATAAATTTGGATAGTATTGATAGAATTGTTTACTATTGTCCAATTTTGATATGTTATATGGAAGAATTGGGAAGGAGTGTATTTTTTCATTTTGCATGAATGTGAAGTTCATCTTTTTCAAATATTTAAGTACAGATCTCTTGATACCTTCGTATGTAAGAAAATCTATGCTTATATCATATTTATTCTTAAATTGTTCAAAATACAAAACATTACCTCCTTTTTCTAATATATGTCTCAAATAAATTATTCCATCCCCCCCCCCCCCCCCCCCCCCCCAGTTTTTATTAGTAATAACATTACCACCAATCATGATATTAATATTATAACAAATTGACTGGTTTAAAAATCTATCAGGGTCTTTCTCGTATTGATAACATATCGTTAAATAATCAGCCCATGCTTTAATAACATCCTGCCAGAATCTATTTGATATAGTAGGCAACATACAGTTGCTAATATAAGCACCATCAGCAAACCAAAGTCTCTGATAATTTGGGATGTATACTGTAGCATTTTTACTCCATATAGAGTTGTTTTTTAGCAATCTTTTAATCCATAAATTTTTTTGAGATTTTATAATATTACTTAATATTGGAACATTAATTCCACCGTTTTTAATAGTAGATGTTATAATGTTTCTTTTTATCTTATCTTTTTTACCCTTCCAAACAAACTCAAAATATCTCTTTTGAAATGATTGAATAACCTCATCTGGTGGGCTTGGTATAGATGAAAAGAGATGATTTAATTTTGAAAGTAATAAAGACTTTAAAACTACATTTCTTCCCATGGGTGTTAATAATCTTAACTCCCAGCTTTTCATCTCTCTCTCAATTTTTTCCAGTTTGTCTGAATAATTTAAATCGATCATTGTTTCCAAATCTACATCAAACTTTATACCCAGTAAAGTAAATTGTGATTGTGTCCAATCAAGCTTATAATCCTTGCAAATCTTATATCTAGATCTCTTTTGTTATCCTATCCATATCAATCTCGTTTTTTTCGTATTAACTTTAAGTCCAGAGAACCTTGCAAAAAAAGATAAAACATTGAGAACTGCATATAGACATTTTTCGGTACCATCTAGTGTTAAAGAAGTATCATCCGCAAACTGGGCCAAAATACTTTCAATATTTCCCACTTTAATCCCCTTTATCTTGTTATCGTGTCTAATCATAAGAGCCAAGATTTCTACACATAAAATAAATATATAAGGTGAAACCGGATCCCCTTGCCTACAACCTCTTGTAATTTTAAAGAAAGAACTTCCAAAACCATTTATAAGAACACATGATTCAATATCATTTAGAAGAACTGAAATCCATTTTTGCAAACTTGGTCCAAAGTTAAAGAAATTAAGTACATTTCTGATAAAGGTTCTATCTACGGAATCAAAGGCTTTCTCAAAGTCAATCAATAATAACAAGCCAGGGACTTGAAAGGTCTCGGTGTAGTCCATGATATCATAAATAAGTCTAGTAACCATCATTCATTACTGTATTGATGAACTGGTCAGTTAAGAAACCTATGCTTCCATTTTTCAGTGTATGACAGGGAATGCACAGGCTGTTGCCTGGTGAAAGACTTTGATGGTGGGAGCTACGGGATAATTAACATGGACAGCTATCTGGTAGAACATGCCATTTACAGGAGATACACAAAGCAATTTCTGACTGATGGGTAAGATATAGCATTTGTTCAGCTCATAATGTTTAAGTTTAAGTAACTTGATACTGAACATTGTTTAATCAGTTTCATATATCTTTACCCTCATTTGATATTTTCAATTGGTTAAAAAAATAATTTTGCCAGCTCTTTTGTCAGGGTACTTAAATCCATAATTCCACAGTATAAGAGACATTCACCTTAATTAGACTCTGGGTTTGCTTTGATAAGAGAATTGATATGAAATTATGTGGTTTATGGACTTGACACAATACATACAATTTTCATTAAATAGAAATGAGAAAAAAATATTCATGGTCTCCTGAGCACTTTTGTTATATGATGATGTGAAAGTAGATAAAAAATTATGTTTCAGAACAGTTACCCTTTCCTCCTTTTATAAGCAGTTGGTTTGGGATCATTTAGAGAAGGGGGACCTCTCCTTTAGTGACAGATTTACAGGATATCGGTATGTACTCTATGTGTTCACCTTATGAGTTATGAAAGGCCAGTTTAACTTACAGTATGGAGCATTATCCATGGACTTCTAACATTTTCACTAAGTTGCTTAGCAACTCATCCCAGTTGAACAAATGAGAAACAGATTGAGGAAGGGGCCAAATGTCTTACTGCTATGAGGTACATTGTTGCTATCATATTCAAGACATTAAAGCATTTTAACCATAACATTACATGAGACATTTTCTTATTTTTATGGTCTATCTTTGACAATAAATCATTGTGAACCTGATCAGCTTACGGTCTTTGTGACATTTCTAAAAAACGGCATGTGATATGTTTTGAGTTCTCGTTTTCATAAATACATTACTGTGTATATTCGATTGCCAAAAAGTTTCAGAAATGGATGGCACGGTTCCTTTTCTTGATGGACATAAACTTTGGGGAAGGTTTCATGTGCCCAGTGTGCGGACCTCAACCTGACCTGGTCATTATGGACGGAGTCACCCTGGGCATTAAGAAGTCAAACATGGTCTATTCAGAACCAAACAAAGCAGAAAGGACTTGATGGAAGATAAGTATATATTCATAACATGACTGCAATGATCAGGACCCTTGTTCCGTGCCTTTTTAGTGTCTGTAAAATTTAGTAGTTGAAGATGTGTATCACACCTGAGAAACAAAATGCTAAGTTAATTAGGCTGAAGAGCCAACTGCTTCATTAATCATATCAATGAAGAGTAAGTGAATCTCATCCTTGTACTATATTCATTATGTCAAAATTGTTTAAAGAATTTATAACTTGAAGATAGATATCTTAAAGAACAATGCTATTGTATAACACAATATATATTGATATATGTGTCTATATATTACTTCTTTCAGTACAAGGGTACTCATTAAAAATCAGCAAACCAGGAGGCTTTTAAAAGATTATGCTACAAAAGGATTGCAGAACAATGCTGAGTTCACACAACTCCAGAAGCTGGCAGCCCTAATTTGTCCTTTTTTGTTACCTCTTTTGTCTCATTTGTTGGAACATGGTTCACCCTCCAAATCTCCAAATCTGTTTGCATCCTTTCTATGTTCCCTTAGTTCTGATTATCCCTTGTTGTCTTTGATTCATTCGGATTGTGTTTGTAATATTTTGGAGAAAGAAGGTACAGGAGGAAATTTTAGAAAGAGCGTTTGTGACATGGCACTATTGGAGGAGGACTGTCCTCCTGTATTTCGGTTATTGAGTAGTTTTGATGAAACTCCTGATTTTATTTCTGTTATATTATCTTCAGTTGTGGACAATGTTAGGCAGTTGCTTAATATGAAAGCACATGACCTTGAGGTAAAACTTGCAATATTGTATTCCTATAGGTTCATTGAACATATAGTTATGCCTTCATTCAAAAACAACAACAACAACAACAAAAACAAAGAAGGATGAAATACAATGATTTATTTTACTATTGTTATGATTGGAATATTCCTATACAATTTGGCCATGCATACATTGATGAATAGATGTTTAGATACCTTGGGCCATGACTCTAAATTTAAAGTTGTAGTAAATCCATCCAACTTCAATGTTTAAAAAGGCAAATAATTGCCAAGTCATGGTTGATAAAATAATCTTGCATACACACATTTGTTTAACTTTGAGTATACACAAATTGCAATTACCTAATTTTCATCATATGAAAATCCTTCTATATGGATTACATGCTCACAAAAGCCACTAATTTGTCTTAACTTAAAATAACTTTAAGCTTCTATTGAGAAAATGTGTGAAATGTGTTAAATTTGAACACTTTGTTTCAGGTTGCAGATGAGGAGGATGCAAGCATCAGAAGAAAATGTTTCCCTGAATTGCCACAATTATACAAGCGGGGAACCTACATCCTGGATAACAAAAACAAGGACGTCCTCGTCTGCAAGAAACATTCAACCTCCCATCGGTCCTTAACACCAGGACTATTTACCATGTCCTGTTCCCATGGTATTAAATACATATTCATGAAATTGTGGTAGTTTCATCTAATCAGGACTGATTGTCAGTATTTCCTAATTTCCATATGAGAAGTAGATCTCAGAGTAATAATTTTTATTTGAAGAGTTAATTTCATACTACATAAGTAATTTACGTAAATGTTTGCTAAATAATGAAATAAATTACTAACTATATGCATATTGCTAGATTACTACAATGAATAATATAGTATGCCCATGCACTGACACAATTTGATAATTACAGGTGTTTGCTATGGTTTCTCTATGATGGAGAGTTCTGATTCACACTGTTAAGAACTCACTTCAGGAGGTGTCTGTTCATATGATATTTTTTCCCTTAATTCTAAATAATTTAACTCTTTAAAAGCAAACAGAGCTCAAGATAAGCTGCATATTTGGGTATTATACGCAAAATAAATTTTAAGTTTACCATAAGTTTAAATATAACCATAAGCCAAACCACACCGGTAGGTGTTTATTACTAATACTTCTTCTATAGTTAGGGTATCAGAATAACTTGCTCTTCTTTGACAATAATCTTAACAAATCAGTTTCCATCAGGAAGCAGTTTGAAGTTATATAATTTTACAACTTCTAACAACCATGGAAAGATTAAACAATGTTTTAAAATTTCTTGC